>JAPJBO010001896.1:0-26261 GCA_030068145.1 Diplonema papillatum
TGCCACCCCTGCTGGGGAGCCCTCTGCGGAGGGAGTGCGACGTCATTTCCCGCACGGGGAAGCCAGCCCTCTGCCGAGGGGAAACGCTGCACGATGCCATCGGGGGACCCTCGCGGAGGGAAGAAGTTCATGGCGCGATACCCTCATCGCATTGGGAGGGAGGGAGGGAACTTTTTTAAGCCCGGCGGAGGTCAACTGACCGGAGCTACCGGGGAGAGTGTGCTTACGTTGTGTGGTAACCTGATACGTTCGTGTGGTATGCGTCGATTGTCTAATGAGCTTGAAGCCCCGCATGGGCGCTTTGTTCCGTGCTGTGGGCGCCGCCCGATGCACGCGGTGATTCGTTTGCGACAATAAAACCTGAGGGAAAAAGACTGCGTGTTTATCCCTCTCAAGGAATAAAAAAAAATCGTGGTGGCTATAAGGGAATAAACCCTTCTTTTTTTCTTCTTTTTTTCCCGTTTTCTGTTTTTTTCTGTTCTTTCTTTCGTTGTCGACAATTTCTTTTTTCTCCTTTTACTTTTAATTTTTAATTTTGATTTTAAATTTCTTTACCATGGTATTTTTGGACTTTCTGGTGCCGTAGAGTAGTTCTTCTTTCTCTATGCCGCCCACGTCGATGTTCGTTTAGCAGCGGCTGCCGAATCATGCCGTGGCACCGTCCTTTTGTGCGTCTGCCTTGCTGAAGAAGTGTGGGAAAGGAGTCCAGGACTCCGTGGTTTGAAACCATGTGATATGGCTTCTACACTGAGAAAGGGAACTTCTTTTTTACTTTTACCGTATTTCCAAAAATGTTGGCCGGAAATAAACCTGGCGCCCCCCCAAACTCCGGGCAAACCCGCCATTTTTGGGTACTCAGCAGATTTCCCCCCCTCAACCCAGGACGGCTGTAACCTTCGCGCGCACGTCCTCCTCCCCTGGAACGCAACGCACGCGGAAGATAACCCGCCTCCCCGAAGCCAATATCCGGCTTTCTTCATGATGCTAGAATCGCTCACCGTCCCTACTCGGTACCCAGCTGGAGGTTCACATGAGGCTTGCGGAGTCGTGTCTTTGATGAACGTCGGACATGTCCCGGTCTATGCATTCTTCTCTGTCGCTGCTGTCTTGGCGCACAACAACACAGTTGGGCATGGCGTACGCTTGTGCAACGTGTTAGTGGGATCGCGAGAGTAGGACAAAGGAAGAAGTTCTTCTTTGATAGGTTTATGTGCTGCACAGCCACTGCTGGATCTGGGGTGCTCCTCCCAGAAGCCAAGTCCAGAACTTCTTGACGGGAGTTGGCGTGGTACCACCAGCCACTTCCGTAGGTCCGTATTCCCCCTTTCCGAAAGTCTTTCCCTGGAGAGTGGCATGCAATACTTTTGATCAATCAACGTACCGCGCCCGACAACGCTCGCGGGAGCGATGTCGGCCGTCCGCCGTGGCAAAAGGCTGCAGAGCCGATGAAACTCGGGTCGACCATGATGTCATCACGTTAAGTAGTATGAAATCTGCTGAGTACGACTTGCTTTTACCAAAATACTCGAGGGGCTGCCTTGTGCTTACTTCGAAGGAGGCTAGAGGGGGAGAAACAATACAATACAAAGTGGGTCTTTTTTGTTGAACGCTTACGCCCGCCACTGAACCCAGATTTACCTGTGTTTCGTGTGGGATCTACCTCCTTGATCTATCGCAACTGGCAGTCTCCTCAAAGCATTTCCTACAAAGCAGGTGCTTATACAAAAAAAAAAAAGTTGGTTGGAAGAAATGTTGACCGGAAATAAACCTGGCGCCGAAAACCCGCCAGGTTTATTTCCGGCCAACATTTTTCCGGCCAGCTTTTTAGGGGCCAACATTTTTTAGAAATACGGTAGGTGCAATTTCCTTGTTGGGATACTTTCAGCTGTGTTCCCTCATATCCCCGCGCATACAGACGAGGTTGGACTCTGTACATAAAGAGCAAAATGCCGTCGAACGTGGTGCAGATGACTTTACTGCACGAGCACACGGGGCTCGTACAGTGAAAGAAACTGGCCGATTTATACAGTATTTTACGAGTATTATATGAGTATATGCAAATTTAGTTCAGCACTAAGCGAACTGCTGAAAGGCAGGACAGGCTCGACACAATCTCAAGACAAGCGTGTTCGAATCTCTTGAATCGTCAACTATCCATATCCATCTATCCACTATCCATATCCAGATTGCCCAAGGCAATCTCTTTGGAATACAAGGGGACAGAAACTGTTGCGAACACGAACTGAGATAGTGGGATGTACGGGAAATGCACCTTGGTTTTCTTTTTTCGAGACTGGAATTCCACCGGGTTCTAAAACTGAGAAATGTTTTCTTTCGAGACCGGTATTCCACCGGGTTCTAAAACTGAGAAATGAAGTCGAGCTACGAACGGCTGTGTAAGGTGTAAACGAACGAGGTGTGGTTTCAGCAACAAGTCGTTGCCAGGATTATTTTGTATTCCGGTCCGGCATTCATCACGTAGGTCCCTTCGCGAGTCTCGCCGGACGTGTTTGCCTCAAGAGGGAAGGACGAGCGTTGCGGGGGTTCTTCACACGCGGTGATGATATATCCTGCGCCTTTCCCCCCCCTCGTCGTGATCCCGGCAAGTGTTTGAATTTACATCCACGAGAATGCAATACGCGGACCCCGCGACTTGGACCAAAAGGTGCTCTGCAATCACGAGGAAGTGGCTTATTCGCTCAGGCTTCCTGCGGGAATAAGTAGCAATCGAGTAGAGATGATCCTTGTGTTTATGGCCGTGTGCACTACTACACTTTTCTGTTGAGCGGATCCACGACACTGACACAGGAAGCTCATTCCGTGGTTACTGTTCCTTTGCGAAAACCGGAATTATCCGGTTTCGAAAATGACTGAGAAAAATCCACTAGTGTGAACGGTTGTGGAAGGGAATAGGAAGGAAGGTCAAGTCTGAGGTCAATATAGTTACAAGACCGCGTCGCCATTTTGAACCAGAACCTGCCTGGGACGCACTCCCATAATATTTAGTATCGCACTTTTTTTCGTATGCGCGCGCAAGCGGAACTCGCCTGCTGTGTAAGTTTCATGTAGTCGCTGCCAACTACTGCCAACAATGCATTGTTAACACAAGAAGGCGGGCCTCGGGAGGAAATGCACCTTGGTTTTCTTTTTTCGAGACTGGAATTCCACCGGGTTCTAAAACTGAGAAATGTTTTCTTTCGAGACCGGTATTCCACCGGGTTCTAAAACTGAGAAATGAAGTCGAGCTACGAACGGCTGTGTCAGGTGTAAACGAACGAGGTGTGGTTTCAGCAACAAGTCGTTGCCAGGATTATTTTGTTTTCCGGTCCGGCATTCATCACGTAGGTCCCTTCGCGAGTCTCGCCGGACGTGTTTGCCTCAAGAGGGAAGGACGAGCGTTGCGGGGGTTCTTCACACGCGGTGATGATATATCCTGCGCCTTTCCCCCCCCTCGTCGTGATCCCGGCAAGTGTTTGAATTTACATCCACGAGAATGCAATACGCGGACCCCGCGACTTGGACCAAAAGGTGCTCTGCAATCACGAGGAAGTGGCTTATTCGCTCAGGCTTCCTGCGGGAATAAGTAGCAATCGAGTAGAGATGATCCTTGTGTTTATGGCCGTGTGCACTACTACACTTTTCTGTTGAGCGGATCCACGACACTGACACAGGAAGCTCATTCCGTGGTTACTGTTCCTTTGCGAAAACCGGAATTATCCGGTTTCGAAAATGACTGAGAAAAATCCACTAGTGTGAACGGTTGTGGAAGGGAATAGGAAGGAAGGTCAAGTCTGAGGTCAATATAGTTACAAGACCGCGTCGCCATTTTGAACCAGAACCTGCCTGGGACGCAATCCCATAATATTTAGTATCGCACTTTTTTTCGTATGCGCGCGCAAGCGGAACTCGCCTGCTGTGTAAGTTTCATGTAGTCGCTGCCAACTACTGCCAACAATGCATTGTTAACACAAGAAGGCGGGCCTCGGGAGGCATTCATCCCAGCCGGCTCTGGTTCGGTATACCTCGGTGAGCTCAGCGTCAACGTTTTTTTTGAAAGGTCGGAACAATCTACGAGACCAACCCCTGGTGTGTCCCGCGGATTGTCCTATGCTACCCGGCTTCAAGTGGCGTTTGATTGGTTAGGGGTGGTGGGCAAGCTGAGTAAAAACAGTGATCGGGTTCACCATTGCGACACCTGGAAGAACTGTGAAAACGGGGGTTTGCCTAGAGGCTTTTCGTGTTAGTTTGCAGATGCTTTGAGCTATCTTTTGTGGTTAAGTGCGCAAATGGTGTCAGCCGAAGCTGGTAAAGCTTCGGCGCCGCCCACGTTATGCTTGTTTAGCATTGAGTTCTTTTAAGTACATGAACCACATGGATTAGCATGCACTGCCTTGAAAGTCAGGTTATCGGATGACGTCGTCACCTGCCATTGCGTCGTCAAGGTCGAGCATTTGTGGAGCTAGCGGGGTTTGGCTTTCTTGCGATTCCAGAGACTGAGTCGGCGAGTACGAGGGCGGGCACGTGTGCCCGTTTTTCACTTTCGAGGGCATTGGCGTGCTGGTGGTCCCCGGTCGTTTCTGAGAGCTGCTTGCCCTCGGAACCTTCTTCTTCCTTCGATGCACCCCTGAGTCGGGGGTGGTCGCCTTCGTCTTCTTCCGCTTGCGGCCGGCGATCGGGCCTTCCTTCGGGGTGCCAAGCACCCTCTTCTTCAGCGCTGGTCGTTCGCTGGTTCCTGGCATTGAGTTCTTTTAAGTACATGAACCACACGGATTAACATGCACTGGCTGCTGCCGTTTAAGTGCATGTCACGGGATGTTTAGCAGCGGCTGCCAAACATCCCGTGACACCGCACACGGTGGTAAAACTCTCTTTTTTTTTTTTGGTGTAATTCCCTTATATCCCAACACTTGAAATTGTGTCCCTCATATCCCAATGGGATTGCCCCTTTTTTTTCCCCCCGTTGACAACTTGTGTCAGACTAGCCCACCCGGGGGTGGTTGATTCCTTCAGGCAGGGTCTCCCCCGTCCAGAGATTGCTTGGGTCCAAGATGATGGGCGCCCTTCGGCTATTTATTTTCTCTTTCGCTCCCTTTTTTTTTTTTTGATGGAGCATGCAGGCCTGGTATGCAAGAATGGAAAAGAACAAACAGCCAGCGGCGTTCCTTTAAGGTTGTAGTCCGTTAGTGAGCGTATCCTATATGCATTTTGCTATTCGTTCCGGAGACGAAGCTCAGATACATCAGGCCCGGGTTCGCTGCTTTGCTGCGCGGCCTTCGCGTCCTCAATGTCGTCCATTTCCATTTCCATTTCCCACACCACCTCGTCGGACACGGCGGACAATTCTTTGTCTCGCTGCTCTTCTCGGGCGCTCCTTCGCGTGCCCAGGGACACGACTGTCAACACCAAAGCAACCCCCGCAACGGCGGCGGCGGTGACGAGAATGATAGACACTGTGGACGACTTTGGTGCTTCCTCTTTAACGACCACTTCGACGGCCACTGATCTCCCGAAACCAAACGTGTCGCGGGCAAGCAGTTGAACAGCCCCAGACCCCGGCCTGCTTGTGTTTAGGCACAGATACGTTTGGTTGCAAACACTGAGCATCATGAACTCGTCGAAACACGAAAACGTGTCGATGCCGTTCGCGTCGTACACGAGCAGATGGAAGCAATGGCGAGTTCCGACCTCGCCCACCATGCGGCTTTCGGCTGACGACGGAAGCTGAATGGTTGGCGCGCCCAGGTTACGCTCGATGCTGTATTCATGCACGGCGGCGGACCGCCCCCACGGCTGCGCTGCCGCCACCTGCACGCCAGCCTTTTCGCCGTCTTCGAAGTGCTTCGTGAGCGTTGCGGATTGGCCGGTCTCCAGGTCGTACGTCTCCGTGCAGTTGGAGAACCCCGCCGCCTTCAAGCAGAACGTGTACGTCACGTTCGACTCGCGGTCGGTGCACCCGCCGGCCAGCAGCCCGATCGAGGTGCCGTTGAAAAAGTACCTGCCGTGAGGCCCGCGCCGGATGCCCGGCAGCTGCGACTCCGCGTCCCACGTGCACTGCGGGGGGGTCAGGTCGATCGATCCCATGTAGTACGCGTCCTTCCAGGACTCAGCGACAACTGCTGTCGCCTGCCTGTCAACGCACTCTTCCCGGTCGTTTTCGAGGGTGCAACACAGCCGGGTCACAAGCTCTTCACCTTCCACCGGTTCGAAGGCGAAGACCCACAGATACGACCCGCCGACATCCACCCAGCCTCCTTCGTAGTTGCTCATGTTGAAAGAGGCCTCCTCCGTGGTGTTGTCGACGTTCGCGAACTCTTCCGCCGGCAGCACCTGCGACGCGTTCGAGTTCGCGAGGCCGACGGTGCTGGTGAGTCTGACGCGGCACTTCTTGAGCGGAACCTGCGCAGTCACGTTCCAGCTGACGGTGACGCCGAACTGGGCGAGGACACCTTCTTCCGACGCGTTTTCGGCGCCGTACCGCACGTCGATGACAGGCGCTTCGTTCGTGACGAAGACGTTGCCGCAGAGCCTCGAAGTGTGTCTTCCCCTGTTCCGCGCCTCCGCGCACACCGCGACCGGCCGGCCCTCCAAGTCATCCGGCAGGGCGACCGTCAGGTTCTCCCGGTCCGACCAAGGTGACAACTCAGCAAAGCACGGCGACACTACGTCGTTTGACAGACACACAGAAAACTCAAGCTCGGTGTCAGGCTCCGCGAAGTGGTCCGTCCAGTCGACGAACAGATCCTGCCCAGTTGCTGCGAAGCCAGGCAGCGAGAGTTGCCCGGTCACCATCGGAGGCGTCGTCTCGAACATAAACGGACCCACATCGACCGTGTCGCAGAGGGCCAAGCAATACCTCAGCGTGACGTAGAACACGCGGCCGTCGCCGCCAGCTTCGAACGCCACAACCGGATACTGGTACGCGCCGTCGATGGACGGGACGAGCCCCATGTCCTTCAGGTCGCACGCGGAGCCTTGCGTGCTGAGGCACATCTCGACGCGGGAAATCGGCAGCGAGTCGTTCAGCCGGATCTTGAAGACGCGCGTCTGCTCCGGGATGTACGTCACCCCTTGGAGGGTCTCGTCCTCCCCGGCGTCGAACGTGTTCAGCACGAACGCCATCCGCCGGGCGAAGGCCGCCGCGGGCCGCCGCAGGGTCACAAGGGACGCTGAATCTGCATCAGAGCCATCGGTTTCGACTGTCACGGACGTCGTCGTCGACGGGTTGACCGACCAGAACGCGGTTTCGACCTCGATTTGGTTGCCGGCGGCGTCGGCAGCCGTCACGACGGCGAGGTAACGCTCCTCGGGAAGCTCGACTGACACGAACACAGACGCGTCTGCGGAATTGACGGGGTTGGAGGCTGACGCTTGCCCCATGACTTTTTTCCGCGACATCGACGATGCCTCGAGTTGCCAGATGACGACGGTGACTGCCGCCAGGTAGTCATCCTGCGCTCCGTACTTGACTTCGACGCCGCCAGCGTCCGACGAGACGGTGTCGATGGGCTTGATGGCAGCGGTCGGAGGCTTCCGGTCGAGGATGGTCTTGCCTTCGCTCGGGCCGGCGGCGCGGCTGAACCTGTCCCAGCACTGCGTGCGGACGAAGAACTCCATCGGGTGGATGCTGTCATACCCGGCCACACTGACCACGTCGGCCGCCGAGAGGCAGAGGTCCGGCGAGCCGGAGAAGAACGCGCGCGGTGACCGCTCGCTCACGGCTTCGTCGAACGCAGCGTCGACGTTCTCCGGTAGCTCGATGGCCAGCCACGCCACAACTACACACTGCTCGGCAGCGCTGGGCGGCGCGGGCGACCGAAGACACAGTGTGCTCTTCCAGTGCGGCAGCCCGGCGACGAGTGTCTCACCCTGCGTGGGCAGGAGGGCCACGGCCGGCACGTCGGCTTCTTCAGGCCGCGACACGAACGGTTCGGTGGTGCTCGACGCCTGGCGGCCGAAGACGTCGACGGCGAGGGCGCTGACGGAGTACATGGCGCCCGGTTCCAACTCGTGCCGGATCTGGTAGTTAGTTTCCGCAATTGACGTCGCGACGACGGATCCGGTGGCTTCGTCGACGAGCTGCAGCGATACGGACAACTCGAGGAATGACTCGAAGGTGGCATCAGTGGTGCAGACCCAGTCCCTGGGCTCCCACCACACTTGCTGCACGCCGTCCACAGGAACCGAGAGTCCGCTCTTCCTCGCACACCCAAGGCTCACTCGTGCTGTGACTCGCGGGGCGCTGTCATCACTCCGGACTTTCCGGCACTTCTTCGTCGTGAGGCCTCCCGCGTCTGCGGCCAACACGCAGACATCGTACACACCAGGATTGAGCGTCACACAAACAGGGGCGCTGAACAACGTCGTAGTCCGCTCGTCGGCTACCCGTGTGCCATTTGTATCGGTGGCTGTGACCGTCAGCTTCGCGAGTGTGATGTCGGAAGCGACCGAAGAATTGACGCAGAAGCTGGTGTCCTTCGTGTTGACAGTACCCGCACCGAAGACGAGGGTCGGCGGAGCGCTGTCCAAGAAGAGGGTCGATTCTTGCGTGGCGGAGCAGCCCTTGCACCGGGCAGATATCACACGCACGGTGAACGGCTGGTTGCGGGGCAGGACTGCCTCCAAGCCGCAGACTTCGATCTTGTCTCCGACGGTGTCTGGTTCGGCTGTGAGCAGCGTCGCGCCCGTCTTCGGGTCCTTGAACAGGACGGTCACCTTGCAAACCCGGCCGTGCGGGTACGACGCCTCGAAGCACACGCTCTGCGGCGGGTCTCCTACCGCCAGCACAGACATGCTGCCCACGGTTCCGCTGCGCCCGGAGTCTACGCCGAGCAGCGCCACATCTGGTTCCGGGTGGCAGCCCGACGGGTACTTCTCGACTGCCGCCGTCGTTTGCAACCCGGCGAGGTTCGACGCCTCCAGCGCGAAGACAAGAGGCGTGCCTGCGTTGAAGGGCACGCGGCTTTCCACCTTCCGCCCGGCCGCCGGCGCCGCGTTGTCGTCGGACAGGCCGACGAGGAACTTGTCGCCTTCCCGCTCAAGCGCGAACTCGAGCGTCCCGTCCGCACGCATCCCCGAGGCCAGGACAACGCCCGACAACGAGACGTTGACGTTCACGGCGACGTCGTCGAAGCCAGCCCAAGTCAGAAGACACCTCAGCTCGCCGACTGCGTCCTTCGTCACGTACTCGCAGTCGTCCCCGCAGCCGCAGTCAACTTCGAACACGCCTTCGTCGGGGGGAGTGAGGTCGATCATCATCGGGTCGATCGAGTGCTCGAAGCTGAGCCCGCGCGTCGTTTCCACGAACGCGGTGGCGAACAGGAATGACTCGACGGGGAACGGCCCCGGGAACTCCGCTATCCCGCCGACGGGCTGCGTCTTCGCTGCGTACATGCAGTCCCCTTCCCAGGCCCCGATGCACACGCTGATTTCCTGCACGTCTTCGAACTCGACGTCGATGGTCACCCCCTGGGCGGAGAGGTACAGCCCGCCGACGCTCTCCATCCTGCCCGGCGGCGGGTCCAGAATCAGCGTGTGCGCGGAAATGCCGGCCACGTGCATCCCCACCGCGTTCGTGCACTGCACCTCGGCCGTGATGACGGTTTCGGTGGCATACGTTTCCGCGGAAGTGACCGATTTCTCGTTGTTCGAGGACCGCAGCACTTCGAGCACCGTCCCGGACGCACCGTCGACGAGGGTCACGTTGCACGTCATCCCGGATTCGTCGTCGCCGGCGGTGCCGCAGGGCGACTCGTCTCGCCTTCGGAGACTGTTCGGGATGCAGAAGAACTTCACACTCTGCGGATACTCGATGTGGCACGTCGCGTGATCCCGACAGCCCTCGTCCGACAGAGTCAGCCCGTTGATCCCGATGCCGCTTTCACCGCTTTCCGTCGGAGACGCCATGAACGAGCTGCCCGCGAAGTGCATGACGTGTGTGTCAGACTGCAAGACAGGGTGGCGGTCCCCGAGCGTCGTGGTGTGGCAGGCCTTTTGAGGCCCGGCGAAGAACTCTGCCAACGACACGCGGTTGACGCAGCCTCCAACCGTGCGGGTGATGGGGAAGCCTGACACTTGGAAAGCCAAGTCTTGGCACGACATTTTGTCGTAGAGCGGCGAACAGTGCGGGCCGGGCGCTTGATGGCTCGTGTACAGCCCGCGGACCCCTTGCCTGCACACGGTGGCGGCGGCGCCGGTGCTGTGGCTGTTCGCTTGCGCAGTCAACACGTTTCCTCCTGCGGAGCACGCCATCTCAACGCAGTCCGCTTGGCTGCCGAAAGGTTCCCGCCCGTTGCAGTAGATGGACGCCCCTCCTCTGCACGTGTCCATCACGCTCGCCACGAGACTATCCCGGTGCAGTAGTATCCCGTGGGGGCCTGTCACGGACACGAGCTTGTTGACGACGTTGAGGGACTGGCCGCACTCGCCCAGGCCGAAGTCCACCACCAGCGGAATGTTCGTAGGCAGCTTCGACCGGTGTGCGGCCGCAGACCCGATCTTCACCGTTCCGACCGTCGGCGGGGTGGAGTCCACCACAATCTGGTTGACGACACGCACCGCGTTCCCAGCTCGATCTTGGGCTACTGCGGCTATCACGAACCTGCCAGTTCGATCACCTGTTTGGATGGTGTACGGAACAGGAGCGCCGTCGTACGCGACGTCAGAACGCTCGGACCAATCGAAGGTCTCGTTCGACGACCAATCCGAGACCGAAAACAGACGCACTTCCAACGCCAGAGATGCCTCCGTGTCCGGGTCTTCGAGCTGCCTCGCGGGCGGCACCATCGTGAACTCGATGCTTCCGGTCGGGAGTTGGAACTGGTTCTTCACCTGGAGGCTCGGGGTGGGCGGTGACAGGTCGGTGACAGCGGCCACGCTGCAGCTGGTCTGTTCGCCGTTGGCGTCGACGGCGACCAACCCGACCCTGTACACCGACAGGTCCTGCAGCGGGGTAGCGAAGCAGTGCATCGTCGCCCGCTGGCCCACGTTCTCCTCGCTCCTGTTCACCGCCGGAGCCGTGTCCGGATCCACGACATCCCCTCTCCTCCCGACAAGCTCCAAAAACGCGGTCACCCGGCGGAGCCCGCAGCCCAGATCGCTGCTGACGTTGAAGTCGAAGCAAACGGCGCTCGGCGTAATGACGTACTCCGAGTCTCGGGCCACCGAGCACTCCGGAACCCCGTTCCGCATCGCGACGCTCAGTTGCGACGTGGGCGAGCACTGGCCGAAGACGTTGCATCCCCAAACCGAGACAGCTACCTCGCCCGGGACGGCTTGCGAGTGCGGGAGGCAACCGGATGGCCCCAGCTCGGCCTGCGCCTGGTCGCCGACTCTGCCGTGCACGACCGAAATTTCGGATGACTTCTCGACCTCGAAGCAGATATCCTGGTTGACGTGCTGGCAAGGCTGCGCGGTGACCACCACAACCGGGTCGACCGCGATCCTCGCCACAGGCCCCTGGAACTTCGCGATTCTGTTGCCGTAAATCGCGTACAGGATCACCGTGAACTCGGCGCCGCGGTCCATCGTCTCGTTGAGGCCCTGCTCGAAAAACACGTGGCTCGCGTTCTCCTGCATGAGCCCCGAAAACGACTTCCCGCCGGAGGTGAACGCGCTCCACTCGTAGCGGACGGCCGTCAGCGGCCGGGAGAAGACAGCCGCAGCGACGCAGATCCTGTCGACCGCCCACTGCAACCCGGGTTCGCCCTCGCACGTGGTCGCGATCGCCTTGAGCACGACGGGAGTCAAATCCGCGATGAACGAGGCTTCGACCGTCGTCGTATGGTACACAGCGTCAGCCACGGACACCGTCAGAGTGTACACTTGGTTGTTTTCCAGGACAAGATCACGCATGCACGGGTTGACGTAAAATCTGCCCTCGCTTTGGTGAGCGACAGAGCCGTTTCCGGAGTTCTTAACGACCATGGCGTATTCGGAGAGGTAACTCGTGTCGGTGTAGTTCACGTCGAAGCACAGCATCTTCGGGTAGGTGACCAGGGCGTGCCCGGTGCTGGCCTGCACGTCAAGCCCGAACCAGCCGATCGACACCTCCGGCGCGACGCCGTCGAAAATGAGGGTCTGCGCAACGGTGTCGGTACAGTGTCGGTGCCGCGTGATGCTGGTGCACGTCTTCAACGACACCTGGTACGTCTCCCCGTCCACTCCGGCGAAGTCACTCTTGACATGGCCACCCGTCTCTCCTACCAGCGCCCGAGTGACATCACCGTTGGACCCCGCGATGGAACCGACGCTCACGCTTTCGGTGGCTCCCAAGGCCCAGGTCTTCGAGTATGAAATTCTGGAGTCCAAGCTGCTTCCATACGGGCCATGTTGCGACGCGGCCACCCTGCCTACCATGGGTTCTGAAACCTCGGGGGTCCCTTTACACGTTGTGAACAACGGAATGATGACGGGTGGGGCGCTCCATTGGTACAGCACGTACCGCCATTTCGAGCCCCAGGTCCATTTGATGTAGAACCAGCCGATCTTAAACTTATCACGGATGGACACGAGAAATGAGACTGTGATCGCGAGAGGCCGAATCTCGAGCGTGCCGTCCATGCAGGTGTCGATGGGGAACTCCTCGGCCCGCAATCTCAAGTACAGCGGAACTGTGATGTCCGCGATCGTGGCCGCCACCTCGATCCCAGCCTTCACAATGAACAGATCCACGGCGCCTCCGACCGTCAGGTGAGCCTTCGCATACGGCAGGAGCCCGACTGCGGCCGTTCGCTCCTGAAGGTCAATTTCCGCGCTCCACCCGACACCTGCAGAGACACTCGCTGACGCGTACAATCGGAGACAGAAGAACATGACGGGGATGCAGTAGGACACCTGAAAAAGCTTCCACTCTCGCTCGTACAACTTGTCGCTGAGCGCGACGGCGTTCCGGCCCTCCTTCTTGTCCTTGTTGAAGATCCCGAACTGCTCGCAGGTGATGTCGACGAGCTTCTGGTCGCGGATGACCGAGCCCGCGAACTCCAAGTAGTACTCGTTCTTCGAGATGTCGCAGTCGATGATCGGTTTGGTGGACTTCATCAGTGTTTGCCAGAGGGTGTCCTGGGGCGGCTTCAGCACGACTGCGACGTGCTTCTCGGTGGCGGCCGCGACGCGGTCGGCGGCCTGCGCGTCTGTGGCTCTTAGCTTCTCTGTCACGCCTTTCACGTACTCGGGAGGCACCAAGATCTGCTCGACCGTTCCTTCTTCGTACATGTGCCCAACAACCTCGGCTGCCTCAGCAGTGCACTTCGCGTCGAGCGACGTGCCGGCTGCCATGCAGGGCACCGTCACAGCGACGCTTCTCCCGTTCCGTTGATACGCGGCGCCTGTTTCCCCCTCCTTGTCACTCAACTCCACCTCCACGGCAGTCACCTGCAGGACGTCTCGGATGTCGCAGGCGCTGAGCGCCCGATCCATGTAATCACCGGTCGCGCTCGTGGCCCAAGAAGCGCCAGGGATCTTGAATTTAACGCACGAAGGGGTCTCTACCTGCTGCCACGGCACCGGCTCAGGCGCGAAAAGCAGCTTCTCTATGTTCGAACCCGGCGCATATCTTCCTCCTTGCTTTCCTGGATCCGGCTCGTACGGGCTGTGCGCAGCTTCAAAGATCTGCAATGGTTTGTACGGGACGGGCAACTCATCCACTTCTAGAAGCTGGGATCGTCTGTGCGCGTACACACCTTGCCCACCATATCCGAGATGTTCAAGCTGCAGGATCCAATCAAGGGGCGACCGTATAACCTCCGGCGGGGCCGGGACTGTGGAATCGGCTAATGAGACGTGGAAGTGGTTGGAGTGCCCCGAGGCGTACACGACTTTTCTCCCGCAACTGTTCGTTGGATCCACTGCTTTGATGGCGTCCTTGTAGGCCGATGGTCCGACAATAACCTTGATCACGTTGTTGCCCGAAGCCAGCGCAGCGCACGCTTTCGCCATCTTGTTGATGATGGCATCCGAAGGCTTGGCGGCGCCGGATTTCCATTGCAGCGATGAGGGGATAGCTATGTCGATGTCCTTCCCAAACTTGTGGGTCTCGTGAACCTGCTGTCCCGCCCTCGAGTGCCCCGCTGGGTAGTATGCAACGAACCCAGCCGAATGGGTTATGCCTGTGATGAGAGCGGCGGTTGTCCCCAAGGCTTTGGCAAAGGCGCACATCCGGATGTCGTTCATGTACGAGAACGTTGAGGTCGGGGCAAACCGTTCAAACTGAGAAAGGTCAGGCCAGATTGTCAAGCAGGTCGTCGTGTGACTCGACGACCATTCCACCCACCGCTCGGCGTCATCCGAGAAGACAGCTTCCCCGATCGCAGCGTCGTTGGACGTCGCCCCTTCAGTTCGGTCGTATATGTACCGGAACAGACTCCACGGGTGCTTTGCAATTTCCGCCGTGCACCCCGAGGCTGTGTAGGGCCTGTCCCCGTAGAACGGAAAATTCAGCGCGTGCAGCCTGTCGCAAAAAGCTTGCATTTTCGCGGGGGACTCCGTCGCTATAGGGGGCAGGGCAATGTACGGCACGAGTGGAGGCTTCGCTTCGAGAGGGGTCATCTCGCGACTTTCGAGTTCTTTCGCGGTTCGCTTGGTGGGCGACTCTTCGTTGGACAGACCGACGACCCCCTTGAGGTCGCCGACGGCCTTGTCGGCGAGTTGCTTGAAGTCAAACCCGGCGGATATCTTCGCTTTGAAGTGGATGCTGCCCTTGAAGACGGTGGCCGTCGCCAGCCCGCCGAGCACGGACACCTTTACCTCGGCTTTCGCGACAGCCTCGGCACCGAAGTCGTACGACAAGTCAGTCCATTTCGCACTGCCCTTGAAATGGACCTCAGCGCCCAACTTACTCACCATCCTCACGTTTGCAAAGGACCCTCCCAACGTCCGGGTTCGGTCCTTCACCGGAATGCCGTACGTCTTGTCGAAGAACAGCACACGCAAGCACCTGCCACCGGCCGGCTTTATAGTCGATATCGTCGCTCGGATGTGTTCGCTCGTCTCTGTGTCCAAAAGATACTGCATGTGTCCACACGAAACGTCGGTTCTGTCCATCAGGACCTCAACAGCACGAAGTCGGGCGGTGGTGTGCGGGTGCATCGAAGCCACCTCGATGAGCTTGTCACGTGTGTCCACATCGGTGGGATCCTTCTTCAAAGCCTGCAAGTACGGAGTGCACGTGTGCAAGTCAGCGGCGCTGGAACACATGTCATCCACGAGTCCATGCAGGGCTGCACGAGTTTTCGGCGTCATCTTCATGTTGTGGGCAGCGGTAGCACGCCACGTGTGCTCCCACTCCATGCGGCCAAGAAACATCGTCGCAGCGTCGTCGTGAAGCAGAGCGGTCTCTGCATGCTGCAGAGCCGTGTAGGTCAGGTCACCGACAGAGTAGTCGTCCGCTCGTTTGGTCGTCAGGAGAGCCATCGCTGCTTTTGAGTAGCCCGACTGCGTTGCGTTCCAGCGATTCTGCCACGACATTGCAGCAGACGACAGGAGCCTGCCCGTGTCTTCCATCTGCAACCCGCGCGTGCAGAACTCGTTCCCCACGCACCAGCCAACCAGGTCGGCCGTCTCCTTCTCGGCCATAAACCCAGCAATGAAGAGGAATCGCACACGTTCCAACGCCTCGTAAGGTGCCATCAACATCGACCTCAGTACCTCGGCTGCCTCTGCTGGGTGTTCCTGCCCCCGCTTCGCAACTTCTAAGATGGTCACCTCGGCATCCGTGCACAAGCCTTCGAACTCTTCGAACCACGTGTTGGTCGCTCGCACCGGCTTTTCGAACTCCGTTTCGCTGTGCAAGAAGACTTCCTGGTGTTCTTTCACGTCCAGCACGCGGGCTCCTCGTTGCAGGCGTGGCGTCTCGTGCAGTACCGTCGCGTGCGCAGTGGTTTTCGCCGAGATGTAGTCGTCGCTCCGCGTCACGCTCGTGTCAACCGACACCTGCTTCAGCAGTCCGTCCGCGAATTCCGCCGTGATGGCGTGGTCGAGGGTGGCGTTGTGCACCCCGTCGTGCTTCTGCCGCTGCTCGTTCGCCGCAGGCACCCACGTTTCGCACACGCCGCCTTCGCCGTGCGTGATCAGCAGGTCGAACGGCTGCAAAAATCGGATCTTCTCCTTCGTTCGCTCCGTCAGGTTCGCGTCGATTGGAACGTAGAATCGCAGAGCAGCGCTCCCCTCCGGTGCCACGCCTGCCCCCCCCACGCTACGGCACACCGTCAGCGGCACCTTGTTCCACTCCTCGATGTCCGGGTGAACGGTCAAGAACGGCGTCACACGGTCCTGGTGTTCTGCGAACATTAGCAGGTCCACACTGTAGCAGAACTCTCCGCCCGCGGTTTCGACGCGCGAGAACCGCATGTTCCCCACACGATGTCCTGAAACCGACTCTGTGCACCCCGTCGTGTGGCTTTGTCGCCCCTTGCACGGCATGTGCACTGTGCTCTGCGCTGTGAACTGCACCACGTGGTCCGTCTCCGTGCCCAGCACGCGCGAGGTCTCGTGCACGTCGTCCGCGTTCAGAACTGTGTCAGCTCCCGCCGCCACCTGCCAAATCAACGAGCAACCGAGAAGTCCCAGCACCGGACCTGCCAGCCTCGAACCCTTCGACGGACTGCCCCCTCGGTTCCGTAGCAGGAAGAAGGCACCCGCGAAAATCGCCGCCGCCGTCGCGTCCGGTGTCACCAGGCCTCTGATGCTCGCGATGTCGCCGTCGCCTCGCATCCACGCCCACCCGATGGATGTCCCGCAGAGCACGTTCAGCAGCTTCGCGGCATGTGCGCCGCTGGGTAGCTGCCGCGGGCCTGCGACCAACTCCGGTACGCAGCTCAGCGCGCCTTGCACCGAACGCGCGAACCACATCACAAGCCCAGCCGCGAGCAGCACCTGCACGGCGGGCACTTCATCCGCCGCCCCGCACGCAAGGCAGCACCACACCAGGAACGCCAGGTGCACTACGTCCGACCCGAGGCGCTCCCGCGCCTTCCCAAGCCCGACCGTCCCCACCACAACCGCCGCCAGAGTGCGGGGGAGTACGACGAAGAAAACAATCAGCATCGCCGCCGCCGCCCCGGTCAGCCAGTAGTCGAAAGTGTCCCCCGACAGGTCCGTCCGCCCCCCGAGCGAGCAGAGCCCCACGACGTACCAGTGGAACTTCGCGGCGTCCGACGTCAGCGAAGAGCCGGTCGCCGACATGAGGGCGCGCAGCGGGAGGAACAAAAGCTCGAACCGCCACTGCGGCAGGTCCCCCGCGTAGTTCGACGTCAGGATCCCGTCCACGAGCGAGTCGCCGCTGTCGGTGCCGAACGCGTACTGCCCGAGGTCTTCCTTCACCTCGATCCCGGTGATCGTCGACGCCACACGGCGGTACGTCCCGTCCGCAGCACAACTGGTCACGACGGCATCACCAACCTTCGCGAACTGAGCTTGAACAAACACGCCGTTCACAGCGAACAAGTGATCCTTGCTGATACGGAGCACCCCCTCGGACGTGCATTCGGACGAGTAGCGCACTTCGACGAAGTCGAGGGTCTCAGCCTCTTCCCGGTGGTGGAACCCGTATACCCTTGTGAAATGGCAGCCGGACTGCCGTCCTGTCACCAGCGACAGCGAAGTCGCTGTGGCAGGGGCTGCACAAGTCAGGATCAAGTCACCACTCCGGATGTCTTTGACAGAAACAGGTCCGCTGGGCGTGTGGACGACGGAGGACGCTGGGTGGCAGCTTTTTTTCTTCGGGCACGAGACGCTGCATGACTGGGTACTTGCACCCGAGCACCCTGTCGTTACCTCAGAGTTACACGCGTACTGACACTGGCGTTTGCGAGTGCCACTGCCGCAACCGCTTGGAATGCTACACGGCCCCCACGCGCTCCACACCTTGCCGCCTGTGTAGACCGAGCACGCGGCCTCCTCAACATCTGTAAGCTCGGCGGGACAAAGACCAGCGTTCACTTCTTCCTTGGAGGCGTCGCACTTCTTGTAGCAGTACGCAACACGGTAAATAGACCCTTGGCCGCACGTTGCATCACATTCCGTCCAAGGTCGCAGCTCCTCAGCGTACACTGGGATAATGCACGCAACCGCCGGCTTTGTCTCCGTACATTCGCTGTCTTCGACAGGCGCTCCGACGCAGTTGATGCAGATAGTCTCTCGGAGGCCGTCCAGGCATCCATCTGTACGTGTAGCTCCGGTGGAGAGCTGTTGGCAGTTTGCAAGAACCTGCCATTCGTGCGACACAAACTGGCACGGCTCGAAGTCGGTGGGGCGGGTTTCGAACTCGCAGGCTTCGAACTCGCCGACGTACGATCCGTCGTCTTCGGGTGTGCACGGCTCGCACGTCACGGTTCTCGTTTTCTTCCCGACTTCCATACACTGCGTGGCGCTGCAGACACTGTACGGCGTCGTGGCCCAGTAAGAGGGCAGCTCTCTGCAATCCTGGCACAGCGCCGGCTTCAGCGAAGCGTCGCAAAGGTTGGACGCTTGGCCGTCGCACCGGTCGCACTCGACGGTCCTGCAAGACGTCCCGCTCCCGCAGGCAGTGCTGCACTCGCCGTAATCCGAGGTCTGCCACTCGTGCGTGTAGAACTCGCAGGGCTCGACTTTCGTCGCTGGACCGTCGCACGGGAGCCCGCCGTACCGTGGCTGGGGGCACTCGCACGTTCGCGCCCAGTGTTGCGACCCGGCGCCGCATGCATTGTCGCACGGGGACGCGACCTCGAAGGCGCACCAGCCGCCGTCGAGGGGTTCGACAAGCGCGAAAACCTCGCCGCCAAACACCGCGATCAACGCCCCCGCGCCCAAGGTCACCCCGGATTCCGGGCAGACGAGCTTCGGGGCGACTCCATGGGCGCTCGAAAAGCTGGTCCGCGCCTCTCCACTTTGGGCGGCCGTCCCTGATTTCCTCTCAGTGACCTCGACCCGGCTGTCATGGCTGGTGGCTACCAAAACCTCATCGTCAACGAAGCAGACGGAGGACTGCCCGCTGCACGACACAGGCCCCGAGCCTGAAATAGCGGCCAGGTCCTCGCAACTCTCGACGCGCCCCGTCGAGTAAAAAGCGGTGTTCAGCAGGCTGTACCGCGAAAAGAGCCCCTCCACGGGATCGACGATCACCATCAAATCCCACCTGCGGTCGAAGACTACGTCGACGCTGTTCGCGATTACGTTCGGAACGAACGCGACGGCAGTGTCGACGGTCCACCCGTCGCCGGATCGAGACAAGTTCGATACGATTATGTTCGCGCTTGCTATGTTGCCAAGCGAGAGCACCAGGTCCCCCGTGCCACGCCGCCAGACTTGCATCAGGCCCATTTCTTTGTCCAACGCCATGCTCGCGACACTAGCGGCACTACAGTTTGCTGGTGATGTCTCCTGCCATTCCACCTTCAACACCTCTGTCACATTTGCCCCGAGGACAGCGAGCCATGCAGTCTGCCCCACGGCCTCTATGCACTGAACCTGCTGGCCGTACCGCTGGTTCCAAGCCGGACTCTCCGACTCGAAAACGCCACAAGGCGGGAACCCGCGCACGCTATCGCGCGCGTAAAACACCACCCGATCGTTCGGGCCTTCGCCCACAGCGAGCAGCTCCCCACACACCGCCGCATCCGACGAGATCCCCGTGCCGTCCGACACACGGTGCAGCGACCACCCGGTGAGATCCGCAGCCTCCAACGCCCCCGCCGTGGCCAGCAGCAGGCCGCAAAGCACCTGCACACGCGGCATCCCTGCGAATTGACACCAGGGCTTTCCGGGTGCTTTGAATCGCTTTTTCTTTTCGTATTGAATGAAATACGTGAAACAAAAAATTCCTTCAGTTGCTTTGTGATGCTGGCGGACGGCTTGCGTTCTCTTTTCGCTACTTGAAGCAACTCTGTGAGGGCCCTAGAATGTTGAGCCTGTGGGCCCCGACCGTCAGGTGGGCCAGGCTAGATTCGGGGCGGCAACCTGGGATGGACAGGGACGGGATAGTCACGCCTTAGCAGTCCCAGGGCCTCTTCATCCATCTGTACATGTTCTCGTGGTCATCGCTACCGCGCTGACCTTTCCCGAGAACACATCGAAGCAAGTCAAAAGGTGTGGCACGTGATTGCGGAAGTGAAAGTTGCACCTCGGAAACCGAGGCAACGGGGTCCCCCGTGTTTAGGGGTCCGCCAGCTGTTCAACGGAGGACAATCCTCCTGCATTCAGCAACACGAAGAGCCCGGGACAGAACGCGACTAGCGGCGTAGGAAGAGGTGCTCCCCTGAGCAACAGCGCCCACAACCGCCGCATAATCGACCCCGGCGCCCAACACAGCCGGACCAGACCTGCTGCGAGCGCCCGCGTCTGGTCCCGCGAACACGCCCTGCCGCCTGTCCACGAACCGGCCTTCCGCCTCCAGCACCGCTGCCCACACCGCGCTCGCGTCCGTCCACAGCACGCTGCCGGAGTCCTCCGCAGCAGTGCCGCCCAAAACGATCTTCCGTAGCACGCCGAGCTCCCGCCTCGCCAACGGGGGAACGTCGACAAAGCCGTCGGCCCTCCGCTCCGCCAACAACGGGTCGTGCCGCTGCGTCTCGGCCGCAAGGTCGAACCCCCACACAGGCAAACCACGAACAAACTTCTCACAGCGTGCCACCGCCGCACCTCGACCTGTGCCGCCTGCGTCCTCGCGCGAAACACAGCGACGTTCTGCTGCGCCTCATCCCGCGACAAAAGTCCCGCACCAGCACGAATGCGGGACAGGAATGGCCGAAGTGTATGTCCGTTTGCGGGATCAAACCGAAGAGAGAGAGTTTGAATAGAGCATCTATTTGGTATCGGAAAGTAGGTGCGAGATCAGGCAAACCTTGTGCGCTAGCTTCGTTTAACCGTGAATCTAATAATCAGGGCTTACCCCACATTCTCGCTTTCATTTCACCAACCCTGTGACAATTATCATCTTCACCGTTTCTGCCAACGCGACCTTTTCCGAGAGAGAGAGAGAGAGAGAGACGCCTTAGCAGCCTTAGCCCAGGGCCTCTCCCCACCCACCTATATGTGTTCTCGTGGTCACCGCTACCGCGTTGACCTTTCCCGAGAGAGAGAGAGAGAGAGAGAGAGAGAGAGAGAGAGTTTGAATAGAGTATCTATTTGGTATCGGAAAGTAGGTGCGAGATCAGGCAAACCTTGTGCGCTAGCTTCGTTTAACCGTGAATCTAATAATCAGGGCTTACCCCACATTCTCGCTTTCATTTCACCAACCCTGCGACCTTTATTATTTCACCGTTTCTGCCAGCGCGACCTTTTCCGAGTTTGAATAGAGTATCTATTTGGTATCGGAAAGTAGGTGCGAGATCAGGCAAACCTTGTGCGCTAGCTTCGTTTAACCGTGAATCTAATAATCAGGGCTTACCCCACATTCTCGCTTTCATTTTATTTCCATTCTCCCCAAGTAATAATGCCGATCCGCAAGGATAGCCGCACGCGCCGGGCCGCGCTGAACCGTCGACGGGTGATGGATCCTGACTGGGCGGCTGCTGAGGAAGCGGCGGACGGGGCCACGCGGGAGTGGCGCATGTGGAACCCGTGCGAGCCCGGGGAGACGATGCACGCCCCTCCTCTTGCGGGAAAGGAAGGAAGGACCGGTCGCTGCTGAGGACCGGCTTGGAACGGTCGCCTGGGGGCTGGTCCCCCCCAGCCGACTCCGAACTTGAAGGACCTGGCGGGAGCATGACGACTGCTCTGCTCTCGTCGCCTGCTGACGATGGCGGAAAGCAGGAAGACCCGGGAAGCGCACCGACCAATTCTCCCGGGCACCACCCAGCTCGCCCCTCCTTCTGCGACAGTCGTTTCCCAACGCGACAGAAACCCTTGCCCGACGCCGGCTTTTTGCCTCGGCAGGTCAGGGGGTTGAAGTCGCGAAGGTCGAGACTGCTCAGGGGGAGGCAGCTTTTCCTGCGGCTCCACCCCCACTTCTACGACCCCCCGACCGCAGTTCCCCTCGGCTACCTGCCACCGGAGACGAGGGGCCTCACTCCGGGAATCGGTGCCCCGAGATCGACGAGGCCGCTCGACGTCACGGCTGTGCCGCCGATCGATCTCCGCGGCCTCCGGAGCCTAGCTGGCCCCGGGGCCCGCTTGCACGGCCTGCTCGACCTCCTGACGGACGGACACTCCTTCCGTCGGAAGTTGTTGGAAGTGCCTGTCCTGCCGGGTCGGAAGAGCGACGCATTTGCCCGGCATGCGGTGACGCTGGAAGGTGTCGGGTTTGTGGAGCGGGTTCCTCGGTCGCAGCCGCTGAAGTGCGTCCTGCCGGCATTCGCCGTCGAGAAGGGCGAGCAGCACTCGCGCGCCATCGTCGACGGCCGCCCGCTGAACGAGCTGATGGAGCCCCCGCCGAAGTTCAGCCTCTTGCGTGTCGACGAGGTCATCAAGAAGATGATGTCGAAGTCACACGCAGTCGTAGTTGACCTGAAGTCCTACTTTTTCCAATTCCCAGTAGGACGGTCGACGTCGGCATTCTTCGGGCTTCGAACGAAGAGGCCGGACGGGGGCGTGGCCCTGTATCGGTGGCGCCGTCTGACGATGGGCTGGTCGTACTCGCCGGTGATTGCGCAGGACTCCGCACTCGTCGTCACGGAGCCTGCGAAGGACGACAGGGTCGTCTGGTACGACGACTGGGCCCTCGTCGGTGACTGTCCGGACGCGCTTCGCGCAGTGCGCGACCGAGTCCTGCGACGCGCCCGCCAGGTGCGCATGACGGTCAACGACGAGAAGTCCGTCCTCGAGCCCAGCTCGACGCCGGTTGTCTTGGGGGTCGAGTTTGACCTCGCGGCGAAGAGGTACCGACTGAAGCAGGAGTGGGCGAGGAAGGCGCACCTCCTCTTTTGCTCGGTCGGTTCGATGCAGATGACTTTGCGTGGCGTTTGGAAGGTCGTCGGAACCGCCATTTGGGCATGGACGGTGTGGGGCACGCCACTCTGCAGAGTGAGCCCGGTGCTTGCCTGGATGGGGACCCTGGCGCACCAAGTCCTGACCGGTTCCCTGGGCTGGGAGTCGCTGGTCCGCGTGAGCGACGACGTTCTTCCGTTCCTGGCTGGGGTGAGGCGGCGCCTGTCGGGCAATCGATGGGTCGTTTTCGACTCGAAGCAGCGGGACACCCTCGTGGAGGCGTGGTCCGACGCCAGCATGCAGGGATGGGCCTGGCTAGTGGGTTCCATGGCGATGTGGGGCCCATGGAGGGATGCACCGCAGCACATCTTCTTCGCCGAGCTTACGGCGGCCAAGTTTGCGGTTGCGTATGCGGCTTCGCGGTCTCCGCTGTCGACAATCAGAATATTTGTCGACAACTTGCCCGCCGTCAACTGCCTGAAGAACTGGAAGTCGAAGACCGAGCTCGGGAACCTCATCCTGTGCCAGGTGCGCGACGTCTTGGAGGAACACCAGTGTATCCTCGAGACTGTATGGGTCCCGACTGCTGAACAACTGGCAGACGTCTGGACACGGGATCCATACAGGCGGGGTATCCGGCCGCCCCGGACCCCGTTCTGTGTTGCATGAGGTTCCTTACCTCGAAAGTTTTGTATTTGCGCTCCTGATAGCGCTGTTTTCTTTTTGCGAGACCCGGAGGCAGCGGGATCTCAGCTCATTGAGTTTCACGTCCAGGGATTTTTATTCCACATTCTCGCTTTCATTTCACCAACCCTGCGACCTTTATTATTTCACCGTTTCTGCCAGCGCGACCTTTTCCGAGAGAGAGAGAGAGAGAGAGAGAGAGAGAGAGAGAGAGAGTTTGAATAGAGCATCTATTTGGTATCGGAAAGTAGGTGCGAGATCAGGCAAACCTTGTGCGCTAGCTTCGTTTAACCGTGAATCTAATAATCAGGGCTTACCCCACATTCTCGCTTTCATTTTATTTCCATTCTCCTCCTAATCATACACTACCCTCCGGGAAAAATGCCGGTACACACGGGTAGCACGCGCCGCCGGGCCGCACGGACCAGCCGTCGGCTGATGGATCCTGACTGGGCGGCGGCTGAGGAAGCTGCCGACAAGGCCACCCGGGAGTGGCGGGTATGGAACCCTTGCGAGCCCGGGGAGTCGGCGGCCCCCCGTTCGCCGGCGGGAAAGGGGGAGAAAGCCGGTCGGAGCTGAAGACCGGCATGGAACGGTCGTCTGGGGACTGGTCCCCCCTGGCCGACTGCAGACTTGAAGGACCTGGCGGGAGTACGACGGAGGCTCTACTCCCGCCTCCGGCTGGCAACGCCGCACAACGCGAAGACCCGGGAAGCGCTTCCACGAATGCACCCGGGCACTCGGAATTAGCTCATCCTACCCTTTGCGACAGCCGTTTCCCGACACGACAGAAACAACCCTTGCCCGACGCCGGCTTCTCGCCTCGGCAGGTCAGGGGGTTGAAGTCGCGAAGGTCCAGGTTGCTCAGGGGGAGGAGGCTTTTCCTCCGGCTCCACCCCCATTTCTACGACCCTCCTACCGCAGTTCCTCTCGGGTACCTCCCACCAGAAACGAGAGGTCTCATTCCGGGCATCGGTGCCCCGAGATCTGCGAGGCCGCTAGACGTCACGGCAGTGCCGCCGATCGATCTCCGCAAGCTCCGGAGCCTCGCCGGCCCCGGGGCCCGCTTGCACGGCTTGCTTGACCTCCTAACGGACGGGCACTCCTTCCGACGGAAGTTGTTGGGCACTCCTCTCGTGCCGGGTCGGAAGAGCGACGCGTTTGCCCGCCATGCGCAGACGCTGGAAAGCGTTGGGTTTGTGGAGCGCGTCCCCCGTTCGGAGCCGCTGAAGTGCGTCCTTCCGGCTTTTGCTGTTGAAAAGGGCCAAGGAGCGGCGCCAGAACGACTCTCAATGACCAAAGAATGCCGCTAGAACGACTACAAATGCCGATAGAGCCTGAATGACGGCGGTCGGCCAAATGCAAATGTCCAAAGAACGGCGCTTGAACGACTGCAAATTGCCCAAGAGCAGCGCCAGCATGACTGAAAATGGCCAAACTGCGGCGCGAGAACGCTGCAACAGGCTGGAGACCGCCCAGGAATGACAGCCAATGACCAAAGAGCGGCACCAGAATGACAGTGAACAGCCACAGAGTGGTACGAGAACGACTGCAAATGTCTAAATCACCTTGCTTGAGGGACGGCAAATGACCAGCAAGCGGCACCAGAATGACTGCCGACGACCAAAGAACGGAGCTAGAATGACCACAAATGCCCAAAGAGCCGCGCCTGAATGACAGCGAACCGCCAAAGCGGTACTAGAGCGACTGCAAATGTCCAAAGCACCTTTGTTTGAAGGACGGCAAATGACTGCAGAACGGTGCCAGATTGACAGCCAATGGCCAAGGATTGGCACCAGAACGACTGCCAATCGCCAGAGATCGTCCCAAGAATGACAGCCAATGAATGACCAGCAAGCGGCACCAGAAGTAACGAACAGCGTGACACGTGAATGGTATCGTTTGGCTGAACAGGAAACTGTCCAAACCTGTCAAAGAATCCTGATCAATCATCAGGCAAAGACAGTTGGATAAACAACAAAGACTGCCTGCGTCGGCCGCGCTTGCAGCGCGTTTCCGAGGAACACCACGAGGAGGTGCAGGTCAGATTTTTGTCCCTCATGTCAAAAACAAGCAATGAGCCATCGTCTGGACTTCGAAGCGGAGGATGATGAGGAATATCCTTTGTGTGACTCTTGATCCCTTTGAAGAGTTTCCTGCAGTTCACAGGGCCACCTTGCCAAAGGAGCTCTCAACAATGCGATGAGCGCCCCTGATGTCGAAATGGGGAAGAAGTTCCGATCTTCGAAAGAACGTCGTTCGTCTGTACTTCGAATTCCTGTGAGGGTTTCTTCAGATGCATCGGTCAAAACCATCATCAATTTGAGCACGCACACCGCTCTCTGCACTTGTTCACTTAATCGCAAAAAAAATGGCATACTTCATTGTTTCCGGTGGGCGCCAAAACAACCGGCATTGAACCTCGTCACCCCGCCATCTTTTATTTTGGTGTCATGTTCTTCCGGTTGTTTTTATTACCTTTTTTGTCGTTTCAATTTGAATGGTTTCAACTTCTTCTTGCTCGAGTCGGGCCTCCCATAGATGAGAGGCCCCCTTTCCTGGACAAGACGGCCGCCTTCTTTCAAAGGTTCGGGATTCACGAGGGGGCCCGCTAGGGCCACCGAGTGCGGGTTTGTGGGGGATCAAATTTGGGCCATTACATTCATGTAACAGTGGTTTTCGGTCAAATTTGGCCCATTACATTGATGTAACAGTGGTTTTCCGTCAGATTCTGCCCATTACAT
>JAPJBO010001897.1:0-26150 GCA_030068145.1 Diplonema papillatum
GGGGGGGGGGGGTCAGCTGGATGGATGGTTCTTAACAAGATGCCTGGCTCTTCTTATTCGGTTTTTGCTTGGGCACATTGGGAGGGTTTGCATGTACTACTTTCCTGACTAACTTCTCTAACTGATTGGGAACAGGGGGGGAGCCGCGATCGATGACCGCGCTACTAACTGGGGGAAAAAAAGAAGAAGACGAACACTTCCGGGGGATCAGCAGCAACTGGTCAATGATAATGATCCAACGCTCAATGAAAAAGGGGTTCCTTGTTCTTTGCGCGCACAGGGTGTAAAAACGCTCTAAGGGGGGGGTTGCAAGAACGTGCTTGGAATGGGTATGTGCCCAACACCGCACTGGTCCCGTCTGCGCCGTGTTTCGGGTTTTTAAGCCACGGGCACACTCAGAGAAAAACTCAGGGCACTCGCCCTGACTGTGACTGCGGCTCGCTAGGCAGCACTGACTTGTCTTCTTTTTACCATGCACGGTCAAAACCTTGTGTCTTTTTAAAACGCTCCCGCGGGGCCGATGGAGACCTAAAAATTTTTTTGGAAAAAAAAAAGATTTTGCTCAACTTCCTCAAAAATTACTGCAGAGTTTGTTCCAAACTTTTAAAATTCAAAAAAATCCAATTTTTTTCCGGAAATTTTTTTTTTTTGCCATTTTCAAAAAGACGCAAGGTTTTGACCCTGCATGTTACGGTGTCTAAGGGGGGGGTTTCTCCCTGTGTGTAGCACTGGTTCGTTCGTGGTTCGTGGTTCGTTCGTGGTTCGTTCTTCAGTCCTCACGTGCAGACGTGTTCCGGAAGTGTTCTCTTCAAGACAACAGTGCTGCTCAGGGTGCTGCTCAGGGCTTACGCTCCACGTGTGGAACGTGTGGACTTCCACACGTTAATTTTTCTGTTTTGACTTTTTTCCCCCACGTGTGGATTTTGATGTATTTTTCCCTCCACATGTGCTTGCCACAGGTTGGTCCACATGCAGGGGAGTCTAGGCCCACAAGTCGCCAAGGCCGCACAGCCAGGTGTCGCCAAGTCCAGTAGTGAGGCTATTTTCTTTTTTTTTTTTGCCCGCCGCACATAGGGGGAAAGGTTTTTTTTCCCCTCGAACCTCAAGCACCCACACGTGTTTTCTCTGAGGCCGAAAACGGAGCGTAAGCCCTGGTGCTACTAAGAAAGAAGTGCGTAGTTGTGTTGTGAAGAAACGAAAAAAAGAAACTATGCGATTCGCACTCTGATCTGATCTTTACTCTGCGACGGTGCATCCGTGCGGTGTGTAAGCCTCGACGACAAAAAAAAAACTGGTGCTAAAGCTGGGATCGGAAGACATCCCTCGTCGCCGACTATTTTTAGAGCTAAAGTTCGCTTGAAATTCCGGGGTTTTAGGGTCTCCGTGTGACCGTTCATGAATGGGTTCTCTTGGAGCAAGAAAGGGCTTTATGGTTACGGATTGTATATTTAGTGCATGCTTTCGTTATGGGTTATGGCTAGCCATGTCAGGGACTGTTTGTGACCGACACCAAGTACTTTCCTTCGTGGAGTGTGGTCTTGGGCCCCCCACGTTGTACAAGTTGAGCAGGGGTTGCCTTGTAGCCCGTACCGGTCTGTTGTCCGCGTTTATATTATATTATATATATTTTTAGCTGGCGGTATTCGTGGAGTTTTAGAGTTCAGCATGGTTGGCAGATAATCACGATTACTACCTATTATTAGATTTTCCGGAATCCGCCCCCCAAATTATTAGATTTTATTAGAAGTCATTAGATATTGAAAGGGCTAAAAGCTAATTAAAAAGTTTCTCTTTAGGTGGCTACCTAGCCCCCCCTCCCCCCCCCGTGCATAAGATGGATGAAAAACTCGGGTTTTGGCGGTATCCATCTTAATCAAGGGGGGTATCCATCTTAAACACGGGGGCACTGTAGACTACCGTGTAGTCACTTTGCACAGGGGTACCTCACCCCCGTGTTTAAGATGGATTGGCATTCTCGCCCGTTATCCATCTTAATCAAGGGGGCTAGGTATAAGCTAAATAAATAGTTAGCAGGTGGCTATAAGACAAAAAGCCCTAATAATTGTTACATGCCAACCGTGGTTAAGGTTTTGAATAAGAACAAATCCCGCCGAGTGACTCAATGAAATCACCACGCTAGAAAGAAGTGTGACAACAAGTTTCTTACATAAGCGCCAGCTTGAAAGGAAATGCTCGACGATGCTGCCCGACAAAGAACAGAAGGGATCCAAAGTGCTGTAACTACCGAACCACGTGTTGAACGGACGTGAGGTCATGCGGGTCTACCCCTACACGACAAATCACACAAACACAACAGGTCAAAAGTCCTGAGTGAGAAAACAACACACGGTGGTGTAAGCGAAGAACAAATCAGATTGTGTTTGTATTGTATTTGCCCCTTACCTCTATATTTCCCCCCTTCCATTCGGAGTCGAAGCAGCTACGTCGAGTATTTTGCCCTCTCAGGCGCGTCGCGTTATTCTGCAGATGCTTTTGAGCTATCTTGCACTCCGGACTCCCACTCCGGATTGCGGGAGTGGTTTTGCAGTCGTTTGTGCGGTCGGCCTCACTCCCTCAACGTTCGCTCCTTCGTTTCATTTGTTCCGATTCATGATGGCAGAGCTTTCTGCTGTGAAGACCGCCTGCTTGCGGCTTTGGGAGAAAATTCTCAACTCTCGGGCCGAAGCAACCAACCAATTTAGCCGCTGAGCTTCGCTACAGTCAGTTGCCTGTTTACGGCGGGTTGTGATCCGGTGGCCTTACTTGGTGTACAAGGGGTGTACTCGGGAAGTACTTAGAAGCTCACGGAAAGTACTAAATGCAAAAAAAAAAAAAAACGCATTTACCCATGGAGTTCTTAGTAAGTTCATGTGAAGTTACCTTCTTCGTTGTGGGGCTCCTCGACAATTTAACCTATGTTTTATGACGTGCATCCATTTTCCCAAACAGGTTCCTGCCAAATGGTGTTACTTCCTTTAACTGGTTTGGCAGAGAATTGGGACGCGAGCCGTCAGGCGAGGCGGCGTTCTGCGCGCTGCTACGTTTGGCAAACTGCTTGGTGACCCGTAACATGCAGTTTGGCAGCGACGACAACGAGAATTACACCTGTTTGTGTCAATTGCGAAGCCCACGAAGGCTTTGGTCGGATGTAGCTGACATAAAACTCCGGTTACGGTTTCTACTGTGGATCACACCATTTTAGAGCTTTTTTTCAACGAGGTTTACAGGATCCGGTAATGTAGAGTTTCCGGTTGACCTGAGGATTGGTATCGAGTACGGATTTCGTTTCTTTGGTTGGATTTCCACAAGTATCGACTTTGCGTTGTGCGCTGCCAAATCCGCTGTGATGCACTGGGGGGGAAAACTTAGTTTAATGTTTGGGGGGGGGGGGGGTGAGGATGGTATTTCTTCTTTTAAGAAGTGAAGGCTTTTTTTTTTTTTTTTTCACTTTCTTTGGCCTCGTGTGGCATTCTGATTGAGTATAGGATTCACTTCTTCGCTTGGCTTTTTCCGTTCTTCGATGGGGCCCGGGTGTCGCTGGTTTTCGCAAAAAGAGCTTATCCAAGTGTGAGTCGGATGCCATTCTGGAACCGGTATCGTGGATCGTGTTGGTTTTGCGTTTCCGAAAGGTTTGGTGGGTCGTTGTTATTGGTGCTGGTTTTTAGAGTGAAAGGTTTTTGTGGGTATAAGGTAAGGGAAAAAAAATTCTTTTTTTTTTTTGCGGTGGTCTCCGCTGGTCTGGTAGTCCGTGCTACCTTGCTTTTACACTCGTTCTCTTCTCTACTCACTCTTTTACTCTTTTTGGCTCGCCAAAAAAAAGACTCCGGCCAAAACCACGAACACATTCGCCCGGGTGTCGCTGGTTTCGCAAAAAGACAGGCGCTTTGTTTTGTTTGTGCGTGCTGGTTGATCGGTTTCCCACTTGTATTTACCCTGTGTATATTCAGGTAAGGAATTCTGATCCACCACCAAAACACGCTGCCTACGTCTTCTTAGCCTGCACAATACATTGAAGGGCAACCCACAAGATTGTTAGTACTAAAAAGAGCTTATCCAAGTGTGGGTCGGATGCTGACCTTCGTCGTTATGGGAAGATATCCTGGTGGTTACACGAGGTAAGAGGATCGGTGGGTACCTTGGTTGTTGGTCGTTGGTGGTTTCGGCCATTGTCCACATGCCTTATTTACGGTAGGTTTCTAACAGCAGCTATTGGTGCTGGCACCAGACTTGTCCACCAATTGTGTTCATTGAACAGGTTCTGAATGTCATCCATTGCTTCTAACGTGCTAAGCAGTGTTGTTATTGGGCAATTTGCGTACCTGCTGCCATCCTTAGGTGTGATAGCCGTTCATCAGGCTCCCTCTCCTACCCCCCGGTTAAGCATCACGACATCACGAAGAACGTGAAATTCGAGGCAGGGTTCTCTTCTTCTAAAAGACTGTTTTAGATATTGAAGAGAAGTGCGTGGGTTTGCTTTCTTCTTTTGCTTTTTTTCGTTGTCGTGGGGGTTTCAACATCCTTCTCGTGCCTTTGAGTGGCGGTATTTTAGGGTTCCTTGCGTTACCATGGTTGGTTTGTCTGGACAGAATGGTGCCAGTGATAGTGTGTTTTGATGCTTGGCGTCAAGTCTTCTTTGAAGGATGAAGAACTTGGTATCTTCTTGTGCCCCGGTTCCACTCTTGTTTTCCCTCTGCTTCTACCCCTCAACGAGAGCAGGATCAGGGCTTACGCTCCACGTGCGGAACGTGTGGATTTCCACACGTTAATTATTTTTGGATTTTTTTTCCCCCACGTGCGCTTCCACGTGTGGATCCACAGGTACCACATGTGGTTTTTTTATATATATACATATATATATATATTTTTTCCCCCCACATGTGCTTGCCACAGGTTGGTCCACATGCAGGGGAGTCTAGGCCCACAAGTCGCCAAGGCCGCACAGCCAGGTGTCGCCAAGTCCAGTAGTGGGGGGGCTATTATTTCTAGCCCGCCGCACATAGGGGGAAAAAAATTTTTTGTCCCTCGAACTTTAAGCGCCCACATGTGGCACCACACGTATTTTCTCTGAGGCCGAAAACGGAGGCGTAAGCCCTGAGCATTGGCGGCGGAAGGTTGCTTTGGGGTAGCCCAGTGGTACCGTAACTCGGGGTCCGGGCCCCGGAAAAATTTCCCGGGTTTTTGGCCCTGAACGATTACCAAAAGGGGCCAAAGGAAAAACTCTCTGGTACGAGATGCAATTCGTTTACAATTCCATTCCAGGGCCCCAGACTGGCCTTGAGCTCAACGATTCAAAAGCGTTCAAAAACGTCCTCGTACTGTATTTTTCGACACAGCCACGAAACCTGAAGAGTTCTGGCAGGTTCTAGCTTGGCTGCGGAAAGGGTAAACCACGGCTGTTCACCCGGTGGGCGTGAAAAAAAACTTTTTTTTTTTTTTAGAGTGAAAGTTCGCTTGAAACTCCGGGGTTTTAAAGTCTCCGGGTGACCTTCGTCGTTATGAGAAGATATGCTTTGTGCTCTGAGTGTCGTAGGAGTGGTGGTTACACGAGGTAAGAGGATCGTGGGTACCTTGGTCGGTGGTTGGTGGTTTTTGTGGGCCAGAATCCCTAAAAACCCGCATTTCAGAAGGTTTTGTCCCACATTTTTCAGGGCATTTTGGACCATTTCACCTCAGAGCTTCCCGCCCATAATGTAGGTAAAAGCACGACTGTGAGCTTTTTTTACCAAATTGTATCAAGTTTATTTCTTGATTTTTTCTCGTCTTGCTCTCCGCTTGTTGTGGAAGCTGCAATATTGAAGATTCCATCCTTGGATGGCGTGATTACCGTGGGCCTGGACCCTATCTGGGACCCTAGCGCTAACCCGGGGCCGGAGAACCTGGGATTTACAGGTACCCTTGGCCCCCCCCCCAGGGGTGGCCCTAAGCGGCCAGATTGCGGCAGTCGTTGGCAGAATCTGACCTGACCCCCCCCCCACCCCAGTCATTCTCCTGGCGACCGTTCAAAAATGACCATCCTATTGCAGCGCATACAGTCACCAAAGGTGTCACTAAATCGACCAATCTTTGATGCTATGAGCGCAGGTGTCCCTGGTCTCTCTGTTCCCGGGGTTTTAGAAAAGAATGACGACCCCCCTTGGACAAGTTCGGCCCGATATAATCATACTTAGATTATACCGGGGGCGCGTGTGATACGTGCCTGTTGCTCCCGAGAAGACACGGAATGGAAAGATCGGTCACGAAATCGTCAAAATACCACCTCGGCGCACAAAAGGTTGACCCCCATGGCCTCCTGTTGCACCCCACTTCACCAGGCAAATTACCATCACCCTATGAACGCACTTCAGAACTGGGATGACGGGTACTGAGCCCACAGGGTGCTAGGCCCTCGTGGTGCCCCTTGTGGTATAGTACGGTGACACAGGGGAAAGCTGTTGCAGCCCATACACCCACCAGCCCCGCCTCTAATTTGGTCAATCAAAGATGGTTTTAATCCGTAGCATGCCTGGGAACTCTGTTCCCGGGGTGCTACAGAAAAACTGGCGACCCCCTCGATGGCAAAACACGAGAATGCGTTTTTCGCAAAACCTAATTTTGGGCTTGAGCCCGTCAATATCGAGCTTCGGAGCCCACCGAGGGTCGGGATGAAAAGATCGGATTCAAAACAGTTCAAAAACGCCCTCGGACCAAAGAAATGCGTATTTTTGTTTTATTCTTTTACTTGTTTGTTGTCGACAACTTTTTTTGTATTGAGGTGTCATCCGGATGTAAATCCAAAGCCGCCCACGTCAAATTTTGTTAAGCAGCGGCTGCCAAAACTTGCCGTGACACCTATGATCAAAGTAAAGGAGGAAAGGAGAAAATGACGAGGGGTTGACCTCCTGGTTTCTTCCATATTTGAACGGTCGCCAGGAGGAGAATGACTGATATACAGGCTATTTTCACTGTGGAGGGGGGACGCTACCTGTCACTCTCTAAGGTGGTCACCACGGTGGGTGGTCAGAAAAAAAAAAATTTTTTTTTGGCCCAAATACCCCAAAAACCACAATTTGAAAATTTTTTGTGGGTCCACTTTTGCCAGGGAATTTTGACCATTTCACCTTCAGAGAATTCGACCACCCAGCCTCCAAGGCAACTGCACTGTAGAAGGGGAGGGGGGGGATTGCAAGAACGTGCTTGGAATGGGTATGTGCTCAACACCGCACTGGTCCCGTCTGCGCCGTGTTTCGGTCCTTTAAGCCGGGTGAGGGGGGGGGGGGGGGGGGGTCTTGCAAAGTCGTTGGGGGCTCTCAGGGTAGTGTCAGCACTGCCCCCCCCCCCCCCCCCAACAGCGAGCGAGAGACCGTTCGGCCAGAGGTGGCTGATTCCTTTTTTTGTTTGGTAGGGCATTCTACCGGCGGGCGTCGTATCACTACCCTCTTTCTTTCTTTTTTTTAGAGTGAAAGTTCGCTTGAAACTCCGGGGTTTTAAAGTCTCCGGGTGACCTTCGTCGTTATGGGAAGATATCCCTTGTGCTCTGTCGTAAGAGTGGGCCGTTCTACACGTGGTTCGGTAGCTACAGCACGTGGGATCCCTTCGGTTCTTTGTCTGGCAGTTATTGTCGAGCATTTCCTTCGGGATCGTTGTTGTTGGCGTGGGTTCAGGGAAAAATAAGAAGAGTAACAAGTCCTGTTGGGATCCCCGTCAGTCTGTCAGGTAGAGGGCTGGGTGTTGGGGCGGGGTGGTTGGTGAATAAGAGCAAAAGGAGCAGAAGGAGGCCACCCTCTGCTCTCTTTGTTTGCAGTTTTTTTCTTTTTTGTTATTATCACTTGCTCATAGATTCATGTAGAGTCAAAATTCGCGCTGCATGCAATTGAGCACACGTCTGTCGAGGCCTACCCCTTTGACGCAAAAAAGACCCCCTATATAAATCTATGAGTGCGGGAATTTGGGCAATCTAAACTAGAACTAGTCACTGTATTTGGATAATTAATTTTCTCTTTTGCTTTGACCTCAAGGGGGGGGGGGGGATGCAGTTGCATTGGTGGCTCGGTCTTTGTTTGCTTGCAAAGGAAGTGCTTCGGTTGTGGAAGGAAACGCTATTGCCGGGGGACGGGCGGAAAATATTCTGGCAAAGGGCGATGCTGAGCGGTGGTGGGGGGACGCGACCTAGCCCTACCACTACCCCTTCAGAAGCCGTATGCCGAGGCCTCGACGGAACGGAATGGGTTTTTGGCACATAAAAGTGGTAGAACTGGTTTTCGGCGCCTCAAAAAGTGGCAGGACTGGTTGGTTTTTTTTTTTTTTTTTTTTTTTTGGCATGCGCCGATATGACTTTCTCTCAACTTTTCGTATTCTTGTCGCGTTGGCAGAGTGAGCCGGTGCCTCTCATCTCACCTTTAAAACACGGCTGGGTCACGCATGCTCTTGACAGACGCTAGCGTCCGACATTTCGCACGCGCGTCGCAGTCGTTGGGTGGTATTGACAAGGGGTTTCATCGGACACTCGGATGAGCTTCGTTACTTCACCGCCGCAAGTCCACCCCTGCCCTGGGAGGTCTGCTTGGCTGCCTTCGAGTTGTGGTTCCGTGTTGGTGTTGTTGCTTCGCTTTTGGACTCTCTTCTTCGGCTAGGCACGGTACCAACGTCCTCCCTTTTTTTTTTACCGCAATCAGCCAGGGCCAGGGTATTAGTTCAGAGGTTCCAGGGGTTTGCAGATATTGACCGTTTGTGGGGGGGGGGGGGTGGTTCTGAGGCGGTTTGGTGAGCGCTTGTATAACACAGGCCCGCCCTCCAGCGCCCCCGGCGCCTTCGCGCGCACCGTGTAAATACCAACACCCCCACCTATCTTTCCTGGAAACGCTGTGTTTTGCGTTTTTTCCGCCAATTTTTTTTTTTTTATTTTTTCCCCGGTCAGAGAACCAGGGAAAGCCTGCTACACGGGAGCCAAGCTTCACGTGTTTGGCGGTACTGCAGAGCCACGGGCCTACGGGTCAAGTGGCTACCGATTTCCCAAACTAAAGCATCAAGACCTTGGGGCTTGGCGCTCGCGCTGAACACAAGCTCGTCGAGACGGTCAGCCACAGGGCAGAGCGGACGGGGTTGTGGCACTGTGCTGCCTCCGACTCAAAAAGGCCGTTCCTGGACCAGGAGCGGCCTTTTTCTTCTTTCTTCTTCTTCCCCGGTCAACCCCGGTTTGCAGATTTAGACCGTTGGTCTAAATCTGCAACGTAAACGAATCCCCTGGCGCGAACACTGATAGAGCACCGTTTCCCAGGGTTAAGAGCTTGCCGGTTCCAGGTCGCATCCCCCACATGCACAGCATCGTCGTACTTTGCCGGAATATTTCCACCTAAACACCACCCCCCTGATAATATTAGTGTCAGCACTGGCCTCCTCTCGACTCTCAGCATCGTCTCATACTTCGGTGGGATAAGTTTTTAGGCAAGCCAGAGCTTCCGAAGCGAGTTCGGTGCTGCAAAGTCTTTTCCAGAGTGAAAGTTCGCTCACTTTTTCTGAGCGGAATTCGCGGAATAAACAGTCGGGTTGACCGTGGCTTGGGTGGGATAACGAGCTTGGGGTGAGGGGTCGCAAGAAGGTGCCTGGAATGGGCACTGAGGTCCAGGGAGCACTAATTAACTCCAGCTTCTGAGGCTGGACTCCGCTTATGTGCTCAACGCCGTACTGGTCCCGTCTGTGCGTTCGAATGGCCAAGCAGTGATTCTGGTGTGCTTGTCACGATCATCGTGACGCCCCAGGACACGGGGGCTTCCAAAAAGAATACACGAGGGACGGAGGCTAGAGGGGGGGGATTGCAAGAACGTGCTTGGAATGGCTATGTGCTCACCACCGCACTGGTCCCGTCTGCGCCGTGTTTCGGTCCTTTAAGCCACAGGCGGACCATCATCAGCGTGGAACCTGAGTGTCTGCAGACAGGACTGCGGTGTGAGTTGGGGTGGCGGTGCGAGGGGGTGAAGCTACGATGCGTTTCGGGATGGGTGGCGGTTTAACCGTGAATCCAACTGAATCAGGGCTGTCGCCAAAAGTCTCGGCCGTGCGTCACCGAAGCCTCTCCCCCCACCCGCGGATGGCATAAGGCCCCAAGTCATATGGCCCGAATCGCGTATAAGACCCATCTCCGCCTGGCACAGAAAGGAGGAACAGCTGGAAGAGAATCAAGGCGATCAATTTTTTGGGATAAAGGGTGCCGAGCTTCTGCTTGCAAACGTTGAGGGGAATTGGGTAAAAATCTTAGTTTGATGTTCAGGCGGGACACTGCCTCTCATGCGCGTTTGGTGCCAGCACCAAGTCTCTCTTCGCGGGAGCGCAGAATTTTGTTGAAGACTGCTTTGTTAAGTTTGTTGCAGACTGCTTTGTTTTTTGTTGTCGACAACTTCTTTCCTTTATCTTCCTTTACCATACCATTGTTTTTTGACTTCGTTGTCGCGCTTCCTCTGAGCAAGCTGTCACAGTAACGTGATCTTCAGTACGGTTGTTGGTACGCTCATTGCACAGGCTTACGCGTGTTCGGCGGTACTGCAGGGCCACGGGCCTACGGGTCAAGTGGCTACCGATTTCCCAAACTAAAGCATCAAGGCGTGGCGCACCTTGGGGCTTGGCGCTTGCGCTGAACACAAGCTCGTCGAGACGGTCAGCCACAGGGCAGAGCGGACGGGGTTGTGGCAATGTGCTGCCTCCGACGCAAGCTTTGCAAGCTGTGGTTGACCGTCAGGTTCCTGGACCCGAAGCGGCCTTTTTCAGAGTGAAAGTTCGCTTGAAACTCCGGGGGTTTAAAGTCTCCGGGTGACCTTCGTCGTTAAGGGAAGATATTCTTTGTGCTCTGAGTGTCGTAAGACTTGTTTCTTTCTTCTTCTCGGAAAAGGTCGCGTTGGCAGAAACGGTGAAGATGATAATTGGCACAGGGTTGGTGAAATGAAAGCGAGAATGTGGGGTAAGCCCTGATTATTAGATTCACGGTTAAACGAAGCTAGCGCACAAGGTTTGCCTGATCCCGCACCTACTTTCCGATACCAAATAGATGCTCTATTCAAACTCCCGCGCCTTTGTGCGCAAGATTCGCCAGGTGAACACTTTCACCCGGCGCGCTGAACCCAGATTTACCTGGGTGATTTCGTGGGGGTGTTCCAGCACACTTCCTCCCCCTTCTTAGGGGTGAAAGTTCGCTTTGAAACCTTTTTTTTTTTTTTCTTTCAGACTCTCTAGCAGGACCTTATGCAGCCCGTTTTCTCCCTCAGAATAGACACCAAGCCCGTTTTCTCTGGCGAGTCTCAATACAGGGGGGGGGTCCGGGGGGCACCGCCCCCCCGGGAGACGGTACGGTACATTGAGCCTCAGAATCTGATGTCCTGGCTGAAGGCAGGCCTTCTGCAGCCAGCTTTCTCCTTCAGAAGACACCTAGCCTGCCCCTGCCAACCCAGAATACAGACACCAAAACGCTGCCCAACCCAATCTGAGGTAGTGTAAATCAACCCAACCTCCCACCCGAATTCCATTTTTTTTTTTTTTTTGGGGTGAGTTACCTCACCCAACCGTTGCAGGGAAAGCCTGCTACACGGGAGCCAAGCTTCACGTGTTCGGGCGATACTGCAGAGCCACGGGTCTACGGGTCAAGTGGCTACCGATTTCCCAAACTAAAGCATCAAGGCGTGGCGCACCTTGGGGCTTGGCGCTTGCGCTGAACACAAGCTCGTCGAGACGGTCAGCCACAGGGCAAAGCGGACGGGGTTGTGGCACTGTGCTGCCTCCGACTCAAGCTTTGCAAGCTGTGGTTGACTGTCACGTTCCTGGACCAGGAACGGTCTTTTTCTTCTTCTTCTTTTCTTCTTTCAGACTCGTTCTTCGGGGGCGACTATCCGTGGACAACGTTGGCAGATGACAGACACAGGCAAAAGCACTCGCACAGCAACGATTTCTGTTCATTTTCTTTTTTTTTTTTTCTTCTTTTTTTTTCTTCTTCTTCTTCTTCTTTCTGAAGACGAGAACGTTCTTTTTTGAAGCAGGTTTCTTCTGCCAGAAGGAAAACCGGCGAGGAAAGCAAGTTGTCTGGGAGAACTTCGTTTAAGGGTCGCTTTCTTGTTCCCACTTTTTTCTTCTTCTTCTTCTTTCTGAAGACGAGAACGTTCTTTTTTGAAGCAGGTTTTTTCTACCAGAAGGAAAAACGGCGAGGGAAGCAAGTTGTCTGGGAGAACTTCATTTGAAGGATCGCTTTCTTGTTCCCACTTTTTTCTTCTTCGGCGAAGTCGTACCAGGTACCAGGGAAAGCCTGCTACACGGGGGCCAAGCTTCACGTGTTCGCCGATACTGCAGAGCCACGGGCCTACGGGTCCAGTGGCTACCGGTTTCCCAAACTAAAGCATCAAGGCGTGGGCTTGGCGCTTGCGCTGAACACAGGCTCGTCGAGACGGTCAGCCACAGGGCAGACGGGGTTGTAGCACTGTGCTGCCTCCGACTCAAGCAGTGGTTGACCGTCACGTTCCTGGACCAGGAGCGGCTTTTTCTTCTTCTTTCTGAAGACGAGAACGTTCTTTTTTGAAGCAGGTTAATTCTACCAGAAGGAAAAACGGCGAGGGAAGCAAGTTGTCTGGGAGAACTTCATTTGAAGGATCGCTTTCTTGTTTCCACTTTTTTCTTCTTAGCCGAGCCCGTACCAGGTGCCTTGGGGCAAATCAGCAACAAAAAACTGGTATCCCGTCGGGATGTGAAGGAACAAAGAATATTGAAGTGGAAACTTCGCCGTTTTTTTGTTTTTTTTTTTTTTTTTTTTGCGGTATTTTGTGGATTAGAAGGTCGGTGTTTAAAAGTCTCCGGTTGACCGTAGAGGCTTGGGTTTATTTGCACGCAAATGAGTACCACACTAACACGTTTTTTCACGCTTTTTCGTCGTCTTGTTGCGTTAGTGGTATGGTCCTTTGACAGAGTGAGCCGATGCCTCTCATCTCACCTTTAAAACACGGCTGAGTCACGCATGCTCTTGACAGACGCTAGCGTCCGACATTTCGCACGCGCGTCGCAGTCGTTGGGTGGTATTGACAAGGGGTTTCATCGGACACTCGGATGAGCTTCGTTACTTCACCGCCGCAAGTTCCCCCCTGCTCTGGGAGGTCTGCTTCGCTGCCTTCGGTTTGCGTCTCCGTGTTGGTGTTGTTGCTTCGCTTTTGGACCCTTTCTTCGGCTTGGGACGGTCCCAACGTCCTGATCTGCTCTTGGCGCCCGTCTTGCGCTCATTCTGCGCTGCTCGTCTCTCCTGCTTTGACTTCGTGTTTCCATCGGGACTGCTTGCGTTCCCATCCCGACGGGTAATGCCTCTGGGGACGAAAGCTGCCGTTCAGCGTCGCAGCCTTGCGGAGTCCTGCTTGCGGTACGGTTCGCACCTTGTCGCCGGCCTTTTTCGCCGTCTGCTCTCGTGCGGCTGCCTCATACGCGCGCATCACGTCGTGTTGCGTTAGTGGGGAGTCATTTGCATGCAAGTGAGTACCACACTATGCCAGCTTTTCGCTACGTGACTCCAGAAGGGTCTTTTCCGCGCTTTCGGCGCGGTGCGGCTCTAGCCGGTTGCAACTGTTGTTGGAAGCTGCTCACGAGTTCATAATCCGAAAAGGAAACAGAATCTTCGCTTTCCCGTTTGCGCCGACAGGCACGCCGAGATGCGGAGGACGCGAGTTGCCGGGAAGAGCCGGCGGGAGGGCGCGATCGTTCTACGACCCGTGACGGAAGGGATCGTTCGCGATTCAAGAAGAGGGATGCCGATTAGAATGAGTATGAATGACATACCACATGCTCGAAAGACATGGAGGGAATGCAAAATGAATCGGTCATGTGCCAATGAAAATGCAAAAGTCAAGACCGTTCCTCTCCCATGGACTCGTTCCAGATCCGAGTTAGCATACTCGTATGCGCTCGATCAAATGGTCAAGGTAATCGGGAAGACACGATGGGGAGATACAAAAAAGGCAATCGAGGAAAGCTATCGGTCGTAAAAGATACGATCGAGGACTGCCGAGGGCGCAGTGGCTGTAAGCCAAGTCCAGAATCAGAATCATCATCAGTGTTTCGCATGGTTCCACTTTCTTACGCAAACGTTCCCAAGAGCGACTGGTGATTTCATGTGAAAGACATGGGTATTTTTTTTGTGAAATTTTGGTGCGTCTCCAATGTAGCCGGCCACCCCATTTCTTGTAGTTTTTAGAACGTTTTTCGTAGTGACAATGCTTTGTAAACACGAAAGAGAACGCTGGCAGCGTGTTTGGGAGAAGATTAGCCTAACGATCATATTCACTCACTATCAATCACTAACAAGGCTAATCCTCCCCCGGCACGTACAAACAAACACACGCCTATTATTTTTTGTGTTTCCGACGATCCCGAAGAGGCGTATAGATTGATGTCTTTCGACCTCTTTTTCTTTGGCGGACCCCCTCGTGAAGCCGCGAGTGCAACTTACCGGAGTAACAGGGACGTTCGTCTTCTTTTCCTTTAGTGGTGGCAATCTGCGGAGGACACTCCGCAGAGCAGATGGCTGGCCGTGGGCGCCGGTCTTGTGGGAAAGGGTGTGTTTTTTGTTGTGCTACCGGCAATCCCGAGGGACCACCGGTTGGGTTACTTTTGCTGTTTGCTTACTTTTTTTTCGCGTTTTGGACGCGTTTTGCCCGGCCATGATGGCAACGCGAAACCAGGACATTAGCTTGTTGTCTCCGGCCCATTTTCCAAATTTGGACCGCTAACGGCTTCTTGCGTCCTCACTCAGGAATTGGCAATCCCCCTTCCGCCCGTGTGTGGAGGTAATTTTGCCTTGTTTTCTTTGCATTCTGCGGCCAGTATTTCAGCCAAAACGAGCGTCCGACCACTTTTCCCGCCCTTTCGGAGCGTTTTATGGGCACCTGAGTGGTAGGCTTCGAGTTTTGGATTTCTGGTGCCCAGTTTGGGTTTCTGATATTTTCCCTTAAGGAATTGGCTTGTGGAGGTGATTCTGCCTTGTTTTTGCATTAAGGAGGGGTTGAGCCACTTTTTCGAAATCGATACGCTGCAGGACTCAACAAAATAACCCATGAAGCCACTGTCAAAGCCGATATGAGCCGGTCCGTCCCTATCTCTTGGAACTGCATCGAAGTGCCTGCCGCTGTTTATCACATGGAATCACGGTCCACCATGGTCAATCAGGTCTATCTCTCGTCCCTAGAGCTGCATCGAATTGCCCGGTGCTAACACGGTCTATCAAGAGGGGATGGACCGGCTCACAATATGCGAACCTAACCAAGGAAGCCACGTTTGTAAGCGGGATATGCATGGGAGGGGGGACGACGAAGGAGAAACAGAGAGAAATTCGCTGAAAGAACTGCGTAGTTTTGGTTTATTCTTATGCTTTTCGTTGTCGACAACCTTTGTTTGGCGTTATTTGTGGATTAGAATATTTACTTTCAGCGTCTTTTCATGCCTTTTTAGTGACGGTATTTTTGGTTTTCTTTCTTTGCAATTTCTGGACTTTATGGTGCCATAGAGTTGTCGTACTCTATGCCACCCACGTCATGTTCGTGAACGTTAGAGGCTCATTTCTTTTTTTTTTTTTTTTTTTTTTTTTTTTTTTTTTTTTTTTTTTTTTTTTCTTTTTTTTTTTTTTTTTCCCCGGCGATATTCGCTCAGTCAGTTCTTTTTTTTTTTTTTTTTTTTAATTACTAACTGCGTCCACCTGCTGGGTCCAAATTGAAATCAAGCACTGCTGAAACGATCTGCGGGCATGACCATTGAACTGAACAAGTGACCTGCGACACCTGCTGTCCAGATGAACCGACACCCTTGTGGGATTTGATGAGCGATCACTCGGACACCTTCTCACCACGCCAACGACTTCGCGGCGTGGACCACGCACTCCTACGCACGCCTGGCTTTGTGATACCAGTACGCGGCCAACTATGGGTGGTTCGCTTGAGCATCATCCATTTTCGGGACCGGTGCATTCGGCAGGTGAGTTGTTACACACTCATTATCGGATGCCGGCTTCCATGGCCACCGTCCTGCTGTCAAGATGAACCGACACCCTTTGTGGGATCTGATGAGCGATCACTCGGACACCTTAAGTCAGCTCTCGGTTCATCCCGCGTCGCCAGTCCTGCTTACCAGAAGTGGCCCACTTAGAACCAGGATTCTACGTCAGGGTTCAATGAAGTAACCCCGAGCTCACGCCCATTTAAAGTTTGAGAATAGGTCGAGGAAGCGATTTCCCCAATGCCTCCAATCATTCGCTTTACCTGGCGTAACTCCTGTTTTGGTTCTAGCTATCCTGAGGGAAACTTCGGAGTGAACCAGCTACTAGATGGTTCGATGGGTCTTTCGCCCCTATACCCTGCGATTATTCAAGCTTCCAAAAGCCATCGTTCGGGTGTGCCACACGCGCAAATCCAGTGAATCCAGTGCGATCACCTGTTCGTGTGAACAACACAGGTGGGGGAAAAGGGGGGAAAAGGTAGGGTGGCCTTTTTTTTATTTTTATTTTTTTTTTCGAAGAAGCTGTGGACGTCCGCCTGAGAGCTCCGGGGTTTCAAAGTCCCGTGGTGACAGCGAACTTGTCTCTCTCCTCTTTTCCGCTGCGTTCGTTCCTTTCGGGAGTCGGCAAGAACCTTTGGGGCTCTGTGCTGCCAGGGTGTACTTTTCTAGCGTTATTTGTGGATTAGAAGGTCGGTATTTTAAAGTCTCCGGTTGACCGTAGAGGCTTGGGTATGGCGGGGGGTTGAGAAAAGTAAAAGAGTGCGACTCGTTTCGGGTGTTGTGTCACTCCGTTGTGAAACCTTGTGAAGTCCCCTAACGCGTTTAGAGGGTGCTTGGGTTTGGGTAGGGTGTGGTCGTTCTGCTGCGGCGTGAAAAGCCAGGAAGTTTCGACGCTAATCTTCGACTCTTGATTAAGTTCACCGGGTTGCGTGCTCGTCAGGAAGATCCCGGTGCCTGGCTTTTCTTCTGGGTGGTTTCGTGTTGATCGGCGGCTGTGTGTTACGAGTTTTCTGTGTTTCGTGACTGTTTCGAGTTTTGGGGATCAGTGATTTCATGTCTACGGTCGACAGCAAAGGAGGAATGGTGTTCTTTCCTTGGGTGGGGTTGGTCTTGTGTTTGAGGTGTGAGAGTGCCTTACCATGCAGGGTCAAAACCTTGCGTCTTTTAGGTAAACAGGGGTTTGGACCCAAAAATATGCCTTCGCTCTTTCGCTACCCTTTCAAAAACTGTTGCGTTGACGCATCCACACAAAAAAATGGCCACCCATTTTCTCCGGAAAAAAATTGGGTTTTCTTCCGGAAGAATTTCCATGCCAAGTACTAATTTAGTACCGACAATGCATTGTTCTCCGGAAGAGCGAACCGAGACTGATTCTCTTTAGTTCGTAGCCTAGTTTTTAGGCAGTGGGCCAGGCCGATGGCTCGCGGGCACATCGACTGCCGCGGTTAGGATCGTGTGTGCTGTCACACGAAGGGAAGAACACGCACCTTGAATGTCCTGTCACCGGCTTGGCGTTGTCACTTTTTGATAATGACAACCGCGGTTGTTACCATGAAAAAAAAGCCTGGAACAAAAACTGCAGTGCTTTTTGATGAAGTTGAGCAAATTTCTTTTTAGAGTTATAGTTCGCTTGAGAATCCGGGATTTTAGAGTCTCCGGGTGACCTTCGTCGAATGGGTTCTTTTAAAGCTAATACGTACTGGGTGGGTTTGGCGGGGAAAATCTTAGTTTAATGTTTAGGCAGAACACTGCCTCTCATGCATGGTTGATGCTAGCATCAAGTCTTCTTCGAGGAAGATGTCGTCTAGGTAAGGGATGCAACAGGGGGGGGGGGGGGGGGGGGGGGGGGGGGGCATGCATGGCTTCTTTCGTGTGCACTTTACTTGCTCGCTTAGACGAGTCAGGTTCGAAACGTTGTGACCGACACCAAGTCCTCGCCAGGATAGGTGAGTGCTCTTGGGCTCCCCACGTTTTTGTCCAATTTTTTTAGCGTTATTTGTGGATTAGAAGGTCGGTATTTTAAAGTCTCCGGTTGACCGTAGAGGCTTGAGTATGGAGGGGGGTTGAGAAAAGTGAGAGGGTGCTGCTCGTTTCGGGCGTTGTGTCACTCCGTTGTGAAACCTTGTGAAGTCCCCTAACGCGTTTAGGGGGTGCTTGGGATTGGGTAGGGTGTGTGTGTGGTCGTTCTGCTACGGCGTGAAAAGCCAGGAAGTTTCGACGCTAATCTTCGACTCTTGATTAAGTTCACCGGGTTGCATTTTTTTAGAGTGAAAGTTCGCTTGAAACTTTTTTTATTTGGTGCCCGCGGCAGCGTTTACCAAAAAAGACACAAGGTTTGACCCTGCATGCTACCTTGGTTCCCCATGAATAGGAAGCCGACATGTATCCGGTACACATGCCGGACGCCAGGGTTCCCAAAGCGGGTTGCAGGCCCACCTGCCCCACAGCGGTTCGCAGATTTAGACTGTCAGTCTAAATCTGCAACGTAAACCAATCCCCTGGACACACCGAGTACGGTACGCCCATGATTGCTGTACCCAAAAAACGTACGAAGCGATGGCAAGAGAGAAAAAGGGCAGGGAAATACTCGACGTGGCTGCTTCGACTCCGAATGGAAGGGAGGAAATATAGAGGTAGAGGGGCAATGTTCTTCGCTTACACCACCGTGTGTTGTTTTCTCACTCAGGACTTTTTGACCTGATGTGTTTGTGTGATTTGTCGTGTTGGGGTAGACCCGCATGACCTCACGTCCGTTCAACACGTGGTTCGGTAGTTTCTGCACTTGGGATCCCTTCTATTCTTTGTCGGGCAGCATCGTCGAGCATTTCCTTTCAAGCTGGCGCTTGTGTAGAAAAAAAAAAAAGGTGCTGGATAGAAAGTTGAGTGCGTGGGTGCGCGAGGACCGTGAGTGGATGCCGTAGGTTTGGGCGTCCACTGTGTGTCGAAGCTCTTTCGGAAAAGCTTGCGTGAGGGGGTTAGGGGAAGGGTGTCAAATTGCGCTCGGATTTTTGTATTTTATTTTTTTGAGTGCAAAAAACAGGGCAAGATTGGGTCGGAAAAAAAGAAAAACGAAAGAGGGTTGCTTTGGCTTTTTTTTGTGTTTCCGACGATCCCGTGGGACGTACAGATTTTTTTTTTTTTTTTTAGAGTGAAAGTTCGCTTGAAACTCCGGGGGTTTTTGTGGTACCGGATATGGCAGGCACCCTGGGTTGCAGGGGTGATGAAGCGAAATGCTGTGGTTTATGTAACCACTGCACATGACAAGTACATGTACGTGACATATTATGACAAGTACTATGACAAGCGTGTACTTGTCATATGACAAGTATTTACTTGTCATATGACAAGTAGGTACATACTTGTCATATGACGCATGTACTTGTCATTTGACAAGTATTTACTTGTCATATGACAAGTACCTACTTGTCATATACAAGTTTTGTAGAGGAATTCCTCTACTCTCGTGCGGTGTCTTTCGACCTTTTTTTTTTGAGTGAAGTGTTTTTTGCAGCCTTCACAACGCGTTTGCAACGTTTGCGCGCCAGCAAGATTCTTCGTGCTTTGAAAAAGAAATTAAGAAACAAAGGCGTCGAAACAAAAACAGGATTTCAGCAGCAGGAACCACGTTCGGTTAGCAGGGGTCGCGGATTGAACCAAGAGACACCCACCCTCGAACGAAAGCGCGCGTAACGCTGCACCGTTACAGCAAATTGAACGCGGACGAGGAGTTTTTTTTCTTTTAGAACTGGTGGAGAGAACTCTGCTTGTGAGTCCTTCGTGGACTTGCAACTGGTTTTCGAGGGTTTATTTCACAAAAGGAGTCGGAATAGTTGAGTTGCAGCTCTTGACAAAGATAGACGGAAAAAAAGAAGGTGTTTTTATTCTTCGCTTTTTCTCACGAACGGGGGGGTCGGTCCTGCTTTTGGCTTGGTAGGTTCTCCCGACTCCCCAATTCGTGGATAGCACAAACTCAAGAGGTCTGGTCAACTATTCCCTGCAGTATTGGCATACTTTCAAAAAAAACAATAATAAGCAGTACCGGTACCCCCAAAACCCCTGTTTCGCGCGGGGTTCGTGTCTGTTCTTTGTCTGGCAGCTTCGTCGAGCACTTCCTTCCAAGCTGGTGCTTACGTAAAAACACTCGAGGGACTGCCTTGTGCTTACTTCGAAGGCGGCTAGAGGGGGAGAACCAATACAACTGCAAAGTGGGTCTTTTTTGTTGAACGCTTACGCCCGCCACTGAACCCAGATTCTGTGTTTCGTGTGGGCTACAGCACATTTACCTCCTTTGATCTTTTGCAGCTGGCAGCCTCCTCAAGTATTTCCTGCATTGATCTTTTGCAGCTGGCAGCCTCCTCAAGTACTTCCTAGAAAGCAGGTGCGATACAAAAGAATTAATCGACGTAGCGCTGCTTCGACTCCGGAGGAAACATAGAGGTCAGGGGCAACTTCAATACAAACACAATCTGATTTGTTCTTCGTCTTCGCTTACACCACCGTGTGTTGTTTTCTCACTCAGGACTTTGACCTGTTGTGTTTGTGTGATTTGTCGTGGAGGGGTAGACCCGCATGACCTCACGTCCGTTCAACACGTGGTTCGGTAGTTACAGCACTTGGGATGGGACACGCTTTCGACTTGAGCTGCTCACACTTCTCCTTCCTGGCGCACTCGACAGCAGGTTCTGCGTTTTGGAGCTAAAAAGCCAGCGAGTGTGTCCAGTGATCGATCGAATCTCACCCGCTTCTTCGGTGGCACAGTGCCCTGACTGACCCTGGTCAATGCCCGAAAAAAAAAAAAAAAACTCCCTGTTAAGAAAAAAAGGATTTTTTTTTTTTTTTTCCCCCCCCCCCCCGCCCAAGTTTTTTTTTTTTTAGGGTAAGGGCTGACTATTTTTTTTATTTTTGGCTCGCGCTCGCGCCCGAATTTTTGCGAAACCTCGAAAAAAAAAAATGGGAAAAAAAAATAGCTTGTGCAGGGTCGTCATGACAACTTGGACGACTCCGCTACTTCTCATTCGCATTGTTTCCTTCCAGTTTCCTGGCATCTGCAGTGAACTTCACGAAGCCGGGAGCGTCGACACTCGTTGCACAGATTCATGCCACAGGTTTCAGTGGAGTACTCTTCTCCCTGTTGCGAAAGGGGGATCCCTACCGACAGCGTAGGAGAGGAAAAACCCCCGACAGCCACTAGGATGGCAACCACCGGTGGCTGTAGCCACCCATGGTGGTTGCCCAACCATGCTCCGGCTCTTCTTCAAACCCGAGCACTTCCCCTGGGGATGCATCTGTGCGAGGTCCCTCAGCAATCGAGAGGTCCAAAGCAAGCAGCCAACCTCGAGCATGTGCCAAAAGACACAAACTGGATCCATCGACGCCAACTTCACATCAAGGATCTCTCGTCCGCTCCTACGTATCTCGTTGGCTTCATGGGAACCACGGGAAGTCCATGTGGAACAGCGAGTCCATCAGCAAATCCCCAGCAACGGTGTACCATGTGCCTGCTGGTCTTGTCTTTTAGATACTTTGTGAACTCGTGTTGGCGTTGTCGATATGTTTTCGGATTATTTTGAGGGGTTGAACTTAAAATGCATCCGAGAAGGGTGAATGCCAACCCAAGATTGGACTCAGGGCTCGAATGGCACTGCGGCCAGGTGTCCGTCAAACTATTTTTTTTTTTTTGTAATTTTCTGCCCTATTATTTTTTTTTTTTTAGCGCGCGCGCCCAGATTTTTTCGAGGTGCCCGAGCGCGAGCCAAAAATAAAAAATAGTCAGCCCTAAACAGTAAACTTGGGAGACGGCCCAAGTTTGCTATTCATATATAAGCCCTGGGGGGAGCCTTCACGCGGTGATACTGTTGACCGCACCTTAATTGAGTCGCAGTCGCCGATCCCCCAACCGCCAGCATCATGTACTTGATGCGACGCGGAACAAGTGCTGACAGCACCGCCCGGCGAATACAGGGCCACAAAGTGACAAATCGACCGGTCGGGGGGGTAAATTTTAGTTTAATGTTTAGGCAGAGCACTGCCTCTCATGCATGGTTGATGCTAGCATCAAGTCTTCGAGGAAGATGTCGTCTAGGAAAGGGATGCAAAATAGAAAATAGAAGAGAGGGGGGGGAAATCTTAGTTTCGTGTTCAGGCGCTTGCCTCTCATGTGGGGGGGGTGCTCAGCAGCCAATGGCCTGATGGCTGAGTGCACACCTAAGCAGGGCTGCATCCTCGTGTTGTAGCCGTGTTGTGTATAAGGCTTCGTGGGGGCCTGGTCAACCACCTTATCACAATAGGCGAAACTTTTTTGACAGTGATTGGACACTCGGCGGGTCTCCATGAAGAAGTGTGAAAACGGGTTAGGTGAAGAGAAAGGTAAAGCAAGACCTGCTCCCTGCGGGCTGCAGAAATAGAAAAGGGGGAAAATCTTAGTTTCGTGTTCAGGCGCTACTTGCCTCTAAGTGTTTGATGCTAGCATCAAGTCTTCTTCGCGGAATGCAGAGTCCTTTTTTCTTCTTTTTTTTCTTTTTTTCGTTTTCTGTTTTTTCTGTTCTTTCTTTCGTTGTCGACAATTTCTTTTTTCTCCTTCTACTTTTAATTTTAATTTTTATTTTCTTTACCATGGTATTTTTGGACTCTCTTGGGGGAGGGTAGTCTGTTTGCTGCCATTTTCTTACGAGGACAACCCTGTCGCCACGTCGAGTTGACGGTCAACAAAAAAAAGAGAAAAAAAAGGTATGGCGCTTTCTGTTGTTTTGTGCGCACGAGCGTGTTCGTAGCTCGTCAACAGCCAGGACCGGATAGACACACCTCGGGGAGAAGGCCCCTGCAACCATGTCTTGAGCCAACCAGCTGAAATGTTCGAGGGGCTGCCTTTTGCCTTGCTTGGAGGCGGCGTACACCGCGAGAGTAGGAGAAAGTAGAAAGGGAGACAAGAGTTTTCGTTGACCGCACTACCCTGAGCCCAAATCCTGGACGTGGTTTCAGGTGGCAAATTGGCCAACGATCATGATCAGAAGGTCCTACATGGGCGCATGTGGCTAAAAAAGAAAATGCTGGGGAAGCATGTTGGGAACCCCAAGAATCCAGCTTCTGGAGCTGGCCCTGGGTGTCCTGTCTTCCCTCGTCTTTGTGCGCACGAGCGTGTTCGTAGCTCGTCGAAGCAGGCAGAAGAAATGTGAAAACGGGTTGAAAGAAACGATTCTAGAAGCGAAGTGTGGAGCCGAGAGGAGAAGAAATTGAAACAGGGGAAAAAAAGTAAAAGCGAGGGGTGGTGCTGGTTTTGTGGAATCAGGAAATGCAAGAAAATTCTTTGGCGGTGGTCTCCGTCGGTTCGATAGGTTGCGCTATCACCGCTCTTTTCCACTCGTCCTCTTCTCTACTCGGTAGCGTACGTACTCTTTCACTATTTTTACTATTTTTCAATTTGGCAGGCCAAAAAAAGACTCCTGCGACCGACACCACCAAAAGGAAAAGGGGGGGGGTGAGGAAGGGTGGGCGAAAAAATGCGCGAGCTCTCTCTCCTTCTCTTTTTTTTCTCTTTCACGCGGGTCTGCGGTAGCGAAGACGGATGACACCGGCACCTAAACCAAGAATATCGTATCCACGGGTGCTCGCTGGAAGAGAAAAGAAAACGGAGAAAGAAGTAAAACTTGACAGAGAAACCAACACTAGGCCAGTGTGCTTTTTATTTTGTAGGGGGGTGAATGGAGGACGCCTGGAGGCTGCTGGTGTCACAGTGTTTTCCCCATCAGTTCACCTGCACAAGTCTTCCCGCGAGGAGCCACACTTCGTGTCAATATTCCCAAAAGTACTTTAGTACTGACAAAAGAGGGGGGGTGGTATGAGGAAGGGTGGGGAAGAAAATGCGCGAGCTCTCTCTCCTTCTCTTTTTTTTCTCTTTCACGCGGGTCTGCGGTAGCGAAGACGGATGACACCCGCACCTAAACCAAGAATATCGTATCCACGGGTGCTCGCTGGAAGAGAAAAGAAAACGGAGAAAGAAGTAAAACTTGACAGAGAAACCAACACTAGGCCAGTGTGCTTTTTATTTTGTGGGGGGGTGAATGGAGGACGCCTGGAGGCTGCTGGTGTCACAGTGTTTTCCCCATCAGTTCACCTGCACAAGTCTTCCCGCGAGGAGCCACACTTCGTGTCAATATTCCCAAAAGTACTTTAGTACTGACAAAAGAGGGGGGGTGGTATGAGGAAGGGTGGGGAAGAAAATGCGCGAGCTCTCTCTCCTTCTCTTTTTTTTCTCTTTCACGCGGGTCTGCGGTAGCGAAGACGGATGACACCCGCACCTAAACCAAGAATATCGTATCCACGGGTGCTCGCTGGAAGAGAAAAGAAAACGGAGAAAGAAGTAAAACTTGACAGAGAAACCAACACTAGGCCAGTGTGCTTTTTATTTTGTGGGGGGGTGAATGGAGGACGCCTGGAGGCTGCTGGTGTCACAGTGTTTTCCCCATCAGTTCACCTGCACAAGTCTTCCCGCGAGGAGCCACACTTCGTGTCAATATTCCCAAAAGTACTTTAGTACTGACAAAAGAGGGGGGGTGGTATGAGGAAGGGTGGGGAAGAAAATGCGCGAGCTCTCTCTCCTTCTCTTTTTTTTCTCTTTCACGCGGGTCTGCGGTAGCGAAGACGGATGACACCCGCACCTAAACCAAGAATATCGCATCCACGGGTGCTCGCTGGAAGAGAAAAGAAAACGGAGAAAGAAGTAAAACTTGACAGAGAAACCAACACTAGGCCAGTGTGCTTTTTATTTTGTGGGGGGGTGAATGGAGGACGCCTGGAGGCTGCTGGTGTCACAGTGTTTTCCCCATCAGTTCACCTGCACAAGTCTTCCCGCGAGGAAGGGTGGGGAAGAAAATGCGCGAGCTCTCTCTCCTTCTCTTTTTTTTCTCTTTCACGCGGGTCTGCGGTAGCGAAGACGGATGACACCCGCACCTAAACCAAGAATATCGTATCCACGGGTGCTCGCTGGAAGAGAAAAGAAAACGGAGAAAGAAGTAAAACTTGACAGAGAATCCACTTTTTATTTTGTGGGGGGGTGAATGGAGGACGCCTGGAGGCTGCTGGTGTCACAGTGTTTTCCCCATCAGTTCACCTGCACAAGTCTTCCCGCGAGGAGCCACACTTCGTGTCAATATTCCCAAAGGTACTGACAAAAGAGGGGGGGTGGTGTGAGGAAGGGTGGGGAAGAAAAATGCGCGAGCTCTCTCTCCTTCTCTTTTTTTAGAGTGAAAGCTCCTTTTTTCTCTTTCACGCGGGTCTGCGGTAGCGAAGACGGATGACACCCGCACCTAAACCAAAAGAATTTGCCTTCACACAGTTTCGAGGTTTCAGAAGGCCGGCATTTTTTTGAGTCGTTGGTTAACTGTGTGAGCGGTGTTTGTGGTTGAGTGGGTCGGTAGCCCAAGGTCTCCAACGATGCCAACGTGGAGGCTTGGAGAGGGTGGGTTTTTTCTAGCGCGATTTGATGATTAGAAGTTAGTTTTCTAGAGTGAAAGTTCGCTTGAAACTCCGGGGTTTTAAAATCTCCGGGTGACCTTCGTCGTTATGGGAAGATATCCTTCGTGCTCAGAGTGTCGTAAGAGTGGTGGTTACACGAGGTGAGGATCGGTGGGTACCTTGGTTGTTGGTCATTGGTGGTTTCGGCCATTGTCCACATACCTTACTTACGGTAGACCCTCCTCAGTATTTGCTAGCGTTTATTGTGGTTTAGAGGTTCGGTGTTTTAGTGTCTCCGGTTGATCATTGAGGCTGTGAGGCGGGTAGTATGAGGGTAGTAGGTATGTTTATACACTTTTACTACGGCTAGCCATGTTTGTAAGAGGTGCGACCGACACCAAGAAGAAATTCGCTTTGGATTTAGTCTTGGGCCCCCCACGCGCATGCATGTTGAGCAGGGGTTGCCATGCAGCTCGTATCGGTCTGTAATATGCGTTCTTACTTCCTTTGGGTTGAGTTTTTCTGTGTCAGGTTTGAGTTTGCAGCAGGTGGCCTGCAGCAGGATATCACCACCAAAGATTCCAATTCTGGATGGAACAACACCGCGGTCCTGTCTCAGCCTCGGACACACAAGGCGGACCATCATCAGCGCGGAACCTGAGTGTCTGCAGACAGAACAGCGGTGTGAGTCTGGTTTGCCAGGCGGCTGTTCGTAGCTCGTCACA
>JAPJBO010001898.1:0-26142 GCA_030068145.1 Diplonema papillatum
TGGCGGAAGTGCAGACAAAGCAGGCCGGAGCACAGAAGTCGCCGTCACCGCGGCGACAGCCGAGTGCGGACCGCGAGGAAGGGAAGACCAAGAAGACGAAAGGCACCAAGCCGGGGGGCCAGAAGACGGGGGCGAAGAAAAGGGCGAGGTCCGGCACCGAATCGGCGTCTCAGGAACGAAACGAGGCAAAGCCACCGGCGAAGATGCAGAACTCCGCTGCATCCATGACAAAGAAATCGGACAGGCAGTCGACGCTGGCCGGTTTTGTATCGTCGACCGCGAAATGAAGCGAGGCCAACCTGGTCGGAGGAGGGGACGTAACAGGGACGGCAGATGACGACGACACCGACTATGAGTGGATGGAACGAACGGCGCGCGGTATGTGCGCAAGGTACATCCAAGTTCCGGGAGACGGGAATTGCCAATTCACGGCAATTGCGGACAGCTACGGCGGAATCGACGCAGGCGCATTGAGGGAGCGAGTGGTCCGAGACATCGAAGCGAATACCGCAAGGTACTATGACTACTTGGGAGGAGAAGAGATGGGGCAGTACCTGCAGAGAATGGAAACTGACCGAACATACGGAGACGAGCTGACTTTGAATGCAGCAGCACAGGTGCTAAAGTGCAACATCTGGGTGGTGAATGCCGCCCATCGTGGAGTGATAAAGCGGTGGAGGTCAGATGGGGCGGACCGGACGCTAGTGATAACCTACCAACCGTTACACTACGACCGACTCCAGCTCCCCTTACAAAGCCTGCAGTTGCTGGAACAAGCAGACACCAATACCGTGCCCCTCGCGAGGCTGTTAATCGCCCAGCGAAGAACACCGCCCCCAAACCGACAACCGCACCCGTGCCACGAGAAGTCGACCTCGCAGCCACGGCAGCCGCCGCAGACGCTGCCCTCACAAAGATCGTCGACCTCGCAGCCACGGCAGCCGCCGCAGACGCTGCCCTCACAAAGATCAAGGCGAACGACGACCCGGCCGAGGGGGATATCAGTCGCGACGGTAAACGTGACTTCCTACCGGAAGCACTACCTCGACGTCGCCACGCTTGACGCGGACTTCATAGCGATGCAAGAACTTCGGCTGGATGCACCGTCGGCAAAAGTGTATGAGCAACTTGTCCGAAAGGAATTGGGGGGACGGCTGTGCACGGCGAAGCCACAACCGACGACCAAAGCGGCGAGAGGCGGGACGCAGACCGCACCTGGCGGGGTGGGGTTTTATATCCGAGCGGGGGAAGGAAAGGTTTGGATTCCTGGAAAAGACCATGAGCTGGAAAGGACGTTGTGGGATACAGGAAGATGGCACCACGTGGCCACACCAATTGGAGGAGGAAGGAACATGCTACACATGATGACAGTATACGGGCATGCCGGCAAACAGGAGTCGAGAGAGAGCTTGTTCGAGAGGGTGTTCGAAGCCGCTTCTGCTCTCGGCAGCGTCCCCACCCTTATCCTAGGCGACTTCAACACGACAGTGGAAACATCGCGGACCCTGCGAGCCGCGACTTCGATTGGGCAGTGGACCGACGTGGCTCACCATGTCGCCATGCGAAACGGGACGTCGCCAGCAAAAACATGCTGGCAGGCAGAGGGAGGAACGCGGATAGACCTCGTTTTAGCCAACGAGGCTGCCATGCAAGCAGTCGAAAGCGTAGAGGTCGTGGAGGTCAAGCCGATACCAACGCACCACGCGATTGTCGTCCGAATGAATCTGGAAAGGTTCCAGGACCGGCAAAGAACAATGGTGGGGCCGGCGGCTTTTCCTAGAAGAATGCCAAACCTGAGCGAGGAAGATGAGAGATCGCTCGCCGAGGAGACGCTGGCAAAGACGAGAGATAAGCTTGCGCGGGCCTTGGCCAGGAAGGCGGTGGAGGAGACGTGGAGACTGGCGTCGGGACCTGCGGAGGAGTATCTGGCGAGAAGGTCCGAGAAGTTGGAGAAGAAGTTTACAGGCCGGACGAGAGAAACGAAGATCCAAAGTCGACCAACCGCAGCACCGCAGGGGAGACGAACCGGAGTGGCGGCCAGCGTAGAAGAACGCTCAACCTCACGTCTCCTGAGGCAACTGCAGGCCATTGCCGCCGACGGGGAGAACGGACCGGCCAGCATGCAAACCGATCGGATGAGAAAGCGACGATGGGAGAAAGCAAAAAGGATAGGAACACGCCTTATGGCTGAAGGGCCGTACAAGGAAGTATGGGGGAGACCAAGCCCACCTGTAGGGGCGGACCTCATGCACATGATGGAAGGCCTGATAGGATGTCAGGGTAAACTCGCCGAGAAGGTGAGAGACGCGCGCGTACGAGAATGGCGAGACCGCATGCAGCTAGCGGTTAAGACGAGACCCGGGCGGATTTTCTCATGGCTGAAGCAGGAAGACAGGAAACAGGTGAATTTCATCAAAGACGAGGATGGGAATGTTACATGGAACCCGGAAGAGATGGACAGGATCCTACGTGGGCCAAACGCGTGGGGGGGAGTTTTTCAGAGACACTTCCGGAACTCGGCGCCGCGATGGGATGACTTCAAGGAGCAGTTTGAGGCATCTATCAAACGGACAGAACCGGTTGCACTTGCGCCGATAACGAAGGGAGATCTCTTGAAAACTCTTACCAAGCTGGGCAAGGAAACGGCACCGGGGGCAGAAGGCTGGCGAGTCCACGAATTGGCGGCGCTGCCAGATGAAGCGATTGAGCGGTTCGCGCAATTGTTTAGGGTAGTCGAAGAGACTGGCCGTTGGCCTCGGACACTTCTGACGGCGTTGATAACTCTCATACCAAAGAATGAGGGAGAGACGGGACCGATGAACTTGCGCCCAATCTCGGTGACAAGTGCTGTCTACCGACTCTGGGCGGCGACGCGGCTTCGGATGCTGGGCGAGTGGGTCTGCCAATGGATACCCGATGGAGTACGCGGGGCGGTGCCTCTGAGAGGGGCGGACGACGTCATGTTCGAAGTAGCCTTGCGGATCGAGCATGCAATCGAGTGCGGACGGCCTTTGTATGGGCTGTCCGTAGACTACGAGAAGTGCTTCGATCGCCTCCCTCACGACATAATGTTCAGACTGGTGGAGTACATGGGAATCGACAAAGGGGTCCTGAGAGCGCTAAGAGGAGTATACTCTGCCATCAGGAGACACTTTAAAACCGCGGGCGGAATAGGGGAAGCCTTCAACGCAGCAAACGGCATTTTGCAGGGGTGTCCCTTGAGTGTCTTGCTGCTGAATGCGCTTGTTGCAGTATGGATCCGAGCGGTAGAGGTACTCGGAAGCGAGGAAGAAGTTGTACGTGCATTGGCCTTCCTGGACGACACCCAGGCCATGACGAGCGACAAGAAACAGTTCAAAGCGGCCACACAGACAACAACACGATTCGCGAATGCGGCAGACTTGGGAGTCGGAGCCGCCAAGTCCTACTGGTACACAACGTGTGAAAGCCGTGAGAGGGCGGTGAAAGTGCAAGGGAAGACGATAGAGAGACAGCAGGCTTTCGACGTGTTGGGGACGATGCTTTCGGTAAGTCAAGGATCGCCGAAGCCGAGCAAGCGCATAAAGGGGCGACACGAAAAGGCACAAGCCATCGCCCGCCGGGCTCGACACCTCCCCGTACCGATGGAAGAAAGGGAGCGATACGTGGCCGCTGCAGCAACGACCAAAGCGCTGTATGGAACCGCCGTGTGGCAGCCACCTAAGAAGTACGTTCAAGCTTTGATGAGAGCAACAATGGCGGGGATCTGGTCCGGAAGCCCACGCCGGAACGGCGCAATAGTGCTGAATGTGTTGTGCCGCGGACACCGGCTGGACCCGGCTTCTGTCGTTTTGCATCGGCGGCTGCTCACGCTCGGGCAGCAATTAGGCAGACGACCACGACTCAGGCGATTGGCAGAGGAGGTACGAGCAATAAGGCGCGAAAGAGAGGAGCGCGGAGAAATCAACGCGAAGAAGAAGGGGCCGGTAGCCCTGTTCCAGGAGGCTGTCGAAGAGGTAGGCTGGACGTGGACTGAGCTTGGACGTCTACGAGACCCGGCGCAACCGGAGGAATGGAACCTCTTCTGCGACACCGACGCAGAAGACAGGGGCGCAAAGAGGCGGGCGGCAGTTGCGAGAGACGAGTTTCAGCACGCGGTGAGGGAGGCCGTCCGCACCAGCAGATATGCGAAGATCGTGCGAGGACAATTCGAGGGGATTATCCACGGCATCGACGGTCCGGCGACACGACGATTGTTGACGGAAGGAGGGCTGACCGGATACCAGCAAGGGCTGGTGCGCGCAGTCATCACTAACGCTGTTTTGACGGGAAAGCGGCTTGGGCACGATGTCTGCAAGTACTGCGACGCGGGGGTACCGGAAGACGAGCACCACATGTGGTGGGACTGCACGAGGTGGACAGCAATCAGGAATGAGTACCCGCACCTCGTCGCCAGTCTTCCGAACATGCCGAAATGTCTCGCTCTCTGTGGCGTCGTGCCGAAACAGGCGCAACACGACCAAGCGGCGGACATGGCAGGGTCGATTCAGCTAATGTGTGCGCGCATTCTGCTCGACCGACAGAAGGTGGAAGGATTAGTTGAGAAGGATTGTCGGAGAAAGGAGTTTTCTGTCGACACCTACCCGTGGGGATGGTGCCCGAAACCACCGACTGCTGTGTACCCCATCGATGTGCAGGGAGCCCGGCCAAGCACCACAGCGTGGCCCGACTCGCAAGAGATGCTCGTAGCGATGGCAAAATGGAGCTCCTCGAAGCGATGGGCGGAGCAAGGAGGCGACGCCTCTGCGACGTTCTTTGAACTCGCAATTGACTTCGAGCTTTTTAGCGGCCTGACGCTGACGCCGCTCAAAACTCGGCGTCGAGAGAAACGCAACACGGAAGAAAGAGAGAAACAGTGGCTGGCGAGGGACGAACTGCCCGAACCGCTGACAGCAGTCTTCTTCGACGGCGGCTCGCGGAACAACGGGACGCGTGGGGCCGTTTCGGGTGCAGGAGCCGTATACTACCTCGCGGGGAAGAAACAATGGGAGATTTGTGCCCCGATCGAAGAGCGAGCGACAAACAACGTCGCGGAGTACACGGCTCTGATCAAGGCACTGCACCGACTCCAAGACCAGCCAGGGCTGAGCGGAGAGCTGGTTGTTCGGGGGGACAGCGGACTTGTCGTTGACCAGATGACAGGAAACGCGCGCTGTTCCGAAGCTCTGCGACCGTACAAGACGAGGGCGCAGGCAGAGGTGGCGGAACTGCGGCAGAAAGGCATCGACATCAAGTTGGAGCACGTGCCGCGCGAGCAGAATATCGACGCCGATGCTCTATCGAATCGTGCGATGGATGAAGTCCAGAGACGAGCGACAGCCGAGTATCGGGACTCGGCGACCGCGAAATCGTACGCGATGAAGAGCGCGATGCGACGGCTGACGAGTATCGTGCAGACGCCGATTCACCCGGCGCTTGAGATGCAAGTCAACGTCCTGACGTCTCTCGGAGGCGGAAACATGGCCGGACTCAACAAGAGGCCACAGATGGCGAGCCAGCAGGCGTTTGAAGCCGTGATGCGCGCCTACGAAGCCGCCGCACGAGAGCAGACGGCGAAGAAGGCCGGCGACAAGGTGCGAGCCATACCGCAGGCTGGGCTCCGCAAAGCTGCAACACTGAATGGCAGTTTTCGACCGCAGACGCACTACCCGTCGGGATGGGAGCGCAAGCAGGCTCGATGGAAGCACGAGGTCAAGCAGGAGAGACGAACTGCGCAGACTGAGCGCAAGACGTGCACCAAGGGCAGACCAGGACGTTGGGACCGTGCGAAGTCGAAGAAGGAGTCCAAAAGCGAAGCAACAACACCAACGCGGAAACGCAACCCGAAGGCAGCCAAGCGGACCTCCCAGGGCAGGGGGGAACCTGCGGCAGTGAAGTAACGAAGCTCATCCGAGTGTCCGATGAAACCCCTTGTCAATACCACCCAACGACTGCGACGCGCGTGCGAAATGTCGGACGTTAGCGTCTGTCAAGAGCATGCGCGACTCAGCCGTGTTTTAAAGGTGAGATGAGAGGCATCGGCTCACTCTGTCAAAGGACCATACCACTAACGCAACAAGACGACGAAAAGTTGTGAATTGATTTGGAGTTCTGTGATTTCTTCTGCTAGAAAATAGGTGGATCGCCCCATGGCATTCGACGAAGGTCACCCGGAGACTCTAAAATCCCGGATTCTCAAGCGAACTACGACTAAAAAAACTTCACGGCATTCGACGAAGGTCACCCGGAGACTCTAAAATCCCGGATTCTCAAGCGAACTACGACTCTAAAAAACTTCACAAGACCACAAAAGGTCGAAAGACACCAATCTGTACGTCCATTCGGGATCGTCGGAAACACAAAAATATGGTCTTTTTCAGGAATCCAAACCTTACCCTGCTCCTGCCTCTCGCCGCTTTGGTCCGTTGTGGCTTCGCCTTTCTTGAATTGACTAGGTCCGGTTCCGGGCACACACAAACTACCACTGCACAGTGGTAGTTTCGCCCGAAAGTGGTTAATAATAGGTCCGCAACACCCGCACCTTTTCAGGCGTGTCTCGTGGCGATGTTCTTACGACGAGCTCGAGCCTTATGGCGGACGTGGATGCCGAGGACTCATACATTCGGGCCACCGCGGTGGCCATTCGGGACTTCGGCGGATACCTCTCCGTGAGCACGCAATCGGAACCGGTGCTGCTGAACGTGATCGTCCAAAATGTGACCATCCAGGCGTTCGTGAACGTGATGCGCTTGCAGATCGCTGGCGGGCTGGACTGGTGGCTGACCGTCGGACTACCGTCGGATGAAGTTCTGGAGTCCGTGCGCACCCAGGCGCTGCTGGAGAGGGACAAGATCTTGCTAAGGCGCGCGGACAGCGAAGAAGAGGAGGCGAAAATCCGCCGGAACTCGATGCTTGTCACGGCGGGGCTGACCGTCCTCATGTCCGTCGTCGCTTTGGTAGCGTCGGCCCTCATCATGGCCCCGTTGCGCGGCATTCAGGAGCAGATGGAAAGTTACGGCGTCAAGATGGTCGACTGCGTCGAGCCTGTCGCTAGTTCGCTGTACGAAGTGCGTTGCATTCAGCACTACTTCACGAGGATGGTGTCGAAGCTAGCGGAGTACAAGGCGTACGTCCCGACGGCGATTCTGGCGGACGAGGACGAAGCGGCAGAGGCGCCTTCAGGCGACGTGACGATCCTCTTCACCGACATCAAAGGCTCGACCCGACTATGGGAGAAGTCACCGACGGACATGAACGTAGCCATGGACCTGCACAACGAAGCCATCCGCGCTGTGTCTGAAAAATACGACGGTTACGAAGTGAAAACAATCGGTATGCCAGAGTTGGGACCAATGCGCGCTCCCACATCTTCCGACCTGAGAAAGATTCCCCCGCACCCGACAGCACAGCCCCCCCTCTTCAACTGAAAGTTGTTTGTGCGTGCCGGTTGATCGTTTCCCACTTGTATTTGCCCATAGTTCCTTTTTTCTCTTTCAGAAGAAGAGGACAAATTTTCGGGGGGGAAAAAGACTTTTTTTGTGTGTAAATTCTGCCGTCTGTTTTCTAGACCACGCGTGTGCGCGCGGACTAAGGTAGGATACTGCGCGTAGTTGGAGGGCATTGTGACCAGTCGCTGTATTCACGCATCTGCAGAAGATCAAAACCTGCCAGGCACCTTGTTTAATATGAAAGACACGCATGCCAAAGAGACCAAGATGCGACACTTGTGAAGAGACGTCCACTGCAAGTGAGGTAGAAGATGCAGAAGAGGACGAAGAGAGCGAGTTCGATACCCGGACCGGACCTACGACGCGCAAAGTGACTACGAAGACGAAGACAAGCCTGCCGGCGACCCGAAAAAGCTCAGGCGCATATTTACGAGTTTTGGCATGGAACTAAGAAGCGTGCGGGAAAGAACGCCTACCGACGGCGGTAGACAGCAATCCGGGGCGAACCGGCCAAGCTGTACCAGCAGATCTGCGCCATACGCCACGGCACGACGCGCTTCCCTTGCCGTGTAGAGCAGAGCATTTCCCTCTATTGCCGGCCGCTCCGCACCGAAGTCTTTTCCAGTAAGCAAAGTTATCTGAAGCAACGTTGACACGTGTAGTTTGTCAGCTGGTCTTCGGTCACCTTCGAGGTGCACTTTACGAGGGCAGTGTCAGCTATGCAGTCACCAAAAAATCGGCGAAATTTTACAAAGGAAAAGTCTTTTCATTTTCGAAAGTGAAAAGAAGAAGATTTTTTCCGGCCGCTCAATTTTACATATCACTCATTCCACGAAAAAGTGTCACAGATTTCGGCTTTTTTCGGACTTCTGCCGAAAATTTCGATCTGCAGGTCCGAAAATGGTCGGTTTCGAGATTTTGAGGACACGTTTGAATCCGTTGAGGACAGGGCTTTCCGAATATTTGGTCGGATAAAAATTTTGACCGACCCCCCCCCCCGGAAATGGAGGTCGGCACCCGAAAAAATGGGGTCCTGGAGATCGGTTTTTTTTCTCTCTGCATCCAGGAGGGGGTCAGATTTTGATCGCTGGGCTAGCTGGCAGCTTGCCCATAATCGCGCATCCCAGAACTACTCGAAAACCAAAGAACTTCCCAAAAAGACCTCGAAAATCATTTCCAGACGGCTGCTTTTCACACCGAAAAATCGCAAAAAAAAAAAAATCGGACCGGGGGAATCGAACCGCGGCCTATGGGGGCCCAGGAGGGTGCGGTAACCGTTGGGCTATGTTGCCAAACCTCGGGCCGGTTATCGGTTATCGGTTATCGGTACGGTGGATACCTGCCTCGGGTTAGTTCTTGAGAACAGGTGAGGTGGTTCCTTGTGCCTCCCCGTCGCCATCCTTGGCGCGTTGTTTGTTTTCGCGTTCGGTTTCGTTATTCGTTGTTTTTACGGTCTCGCGTTGTGGCGGGGGGGTTCAGTGAGCTTTTTACTTTGCCCGCCCTCCCCTACTCCCGGAACTGAACAGAGGGGAAATGGAAATAAGAAGTGGAGAAAAGAGAGATCCGGTCTGCGCGGTGCTGTTTCGCGGCGGCAGTCCGATGCGGGCTTTTCCTGGCGCCAGCTCTGGACCAGGTGATTGTCTTGTTGGTTGGTTGCAAGTGCACTTGTTCGTTGTTTCATGCAGTTTTCAACCTGCATCCCGGTGACCGCTCGTGAGCTTGCTTCACCCTTACTTTGACCTTTCCTATGGTCAGGTGTGCATGCTGTCGGTGCACCGTGCATTCCTCCGACTCGGTCTGAGGGTTGCTGTTGCCAGGCTTGGCACCTGTGCGTTGCCGCAGTCTGTTGTCTGCGTTCGGTCTCTTCTTTTTTTTCCCTCCCGTTCTTTTCTTTCATAGGCATTGGCCGGTTAGCGGTCTAAGCTGCTGCTGCTGTTGCTGCTTGCGTCTGAGCGTCGATGTGGCGAGTCTTCGTCAAGCCCAGTCGTTCGAGCTTGTTGCGCTGCTTGTTGCGTCGAGGTCCAGCGCGTCGGCAAAGTTGGGTCCTCCTGCCTGCGGCGTTTCGTGAAAGGCGGGGGTTTGGGGGTCGGGCGGGTCCTCCAGTATCTGGTACCTCGCCACGAGCCCAGCGTCCTGCAGGTAGGCGAGTGCTGCCTCCGGGTGCTCGAAAAGCAGGGGCCAGAGCATCTTGTGCCTCGAACCTGGCGCCGGTAGCTCCCTCGGGACCTTCGGGTCGGCTTCGAACACCTGCCTCCACATCGGCGCCCTCATGGCGTACCCGACTTTGCACTCGAGGAACAGGTGCGTGATCGGGCAGACGGGCGTCGCGTCGCAAAGCTCGCACGGACGGACTCTCTGCCTTTCTTCGGCTGCGAGGTCTTCCCAGTCCTTGCGGTACCGGTTGTGGAGGAGCTCGTGGTGCCCTGTCCTCAGCTGGCGGATTTCTCGCTCCGCACGCCTCGTGAGGTGCGCTGTTTTGGGCACCTTGCGTCCTCGAACGAGTTGCGCATACGGTAGCGGTCCGCCGGGACGGTACGGGGATGCCTTCATCGCTGACGCATGCACGCTTTCCCAGGTGTGCTCGCGGTAGCGCGCCCTTGCCGTTGCAACCGTCATTGGTGGTTGTTTTTCCACATGCGCTGTGGAGATACCGCCTTTCGCCAGTGCGTCCGCTTCATCGTTACCCGCCAGGGCGCAGTGTCCGAAGACAAACTGCAGGATCGGTGTGTGCCCCTTCGCCACGAGCTTTTCGAGCAGCTGCCAGATTTCGATGTTGGCTGGCTCTTTTTGCTTGTGTGGGCCTCGCCTTAGCTCGGTCAGCAGTGAGCTGGAGTCCGTCAGGAACCAGGTGTTAGCCTGCGTGCGCTTAGTCCTGTGAAACGCCTTCGCTTCTACTTGTTTCAACGCTGCCCGCAGTGCTACCTGTTCCGCTCGATAGCTCGTGGCCCACTTCCCGGCCTGCCGGCTTGACCGTGTCCTGAGCAGCGTCTGGTCCCTCCAGTTACCGCCGCGTCGCGTGTCGTAGATCACGAAGCCTGCCCCGCCCCATCTCGTCACTTTGTCGAGCGGGTCCGTCGTTCCGTGCAGCAGTTCGTGCTGGGCCTGTCTCGTCTTGAGTGCGGCCACGGAACCGTCCGTCCAGACTACCAGTTTCGGCTCAGGCAGCCCGTCCAGGACTTGCTCTACCGTCCTCCTGTTTTCGTCCGCGTTCTTCGACTTCTTGCGCGGCAGGGACGGGTTGATGTGGAGCAGTGGTGGTGCCACCCACGGTAGGAAGGGGTTGGGCTTGTGGCGTTCTCGTCGAGGGTCCGTCGTCCGCGCTTCGGTTTTGAGGTGGAGGTATGACTGTGGGAGGGCGTCCTTGGTATGCCTTGTTTTGAGGACGTCGTCCCACATGTACTTCGTCTCCATCTTCTCGCCGAGCGCACCCGTTCGGACGTCTGCCATCGACTCAATCGGCAGCATTCGTGCCTCCATGAGCACAGCGGATGTCAGCGTCGTCTTTTTGCACCCAGTGACCGCAACTAGCGCCGTGCGGTGTAGGCGCTCGAGCCGGTCCTTCTCTTCTTGGGCTATGTACGGACCATAGATGGCGATGCCGTACATGAGAACCGGCCAGGCGTACGCCATGTAAAGCGCCCGGAGGACTTCGGTCTTGTGTCCCCACTTCATCCCCGATACGAGCTTCACCAGGTTCACTCTCTTCCCGGCGCTCTGCAGGATGCGGTCGACGTGGGCTTTGAAGGTTAGCCTGTCGTCGATCGTGAGTCCGAGGAGGGTGACTTGCTCCTTCCATTGGAGGTCAGTCACTACCGTGAACGCGATTTCCGTCGCTTCGGTCGAAGCTACCAACTCCAGTATTTCTCTCCTCTGCTTTCGAGTGGTCAGCTCAAGTCCGCACACCAGTATGATTCTTTTCCGGTGGTGCGGGCTATCCGGGTCCACGTATCGGAATGAGTCGCCGAAATCCTTCACTTTCGTCCTGAATTCTGGCGTCGGAACCGTGATCTCCAGGCGGGTTGTCGTGAAAGTGACTAGCGGGGGAGCGAGTTTCCGGCGCATGTGCACGAGCCCTTTTTCGATTTCTCGGAACAAAACCGCTTCCGTCTTGCCATGGGCCAGGTCCATCTTGGCTTCGGTGGCCCACGCCACGATGTTGTCGACGACTTCCTGGGCTGTCTTTCTCAGTTCTGTCAGCGTTTTGGCACTGACGACGACGCCCACGTCGTCGGCGAATAGGGACGGGGTCACTGTAGACAGTCTCGCAGGTGCGGCGGTTGCTGACATCGAGGAAAGCTTCTCCGCTAAGTCGTCGATGTACAGCAGGAACAAGATTGGTCCAAGAACTGTACCCTGTGGGACACCGCTCGCCAGTGTCACTTTTTCCCCGTAGGATCCACCTATTCGAAACTTCGCCACTCTGTCCCGCAGGAAGGCCTCGACCCAGTTCACGAGTTTCGCCGGTATCCCGCGGTCCCTCATTACCTTAATAAGGCGGTCGTGGTCCACCGTGTCGAACGCTTTCGCCAGGTCGAAGACTAGGAGGCAGGTGTATCGCTTCTCCCGCAGGCTTCGGTCGATCGTTGTGACGGCTGTGAACAGCTGTTCTTCCGTTCCCCTTCCCTGCCGAAACCCTCCTTGGCATGCTGTGAACGGACGGATCTTCGGGAAGTTGTCGCTCTCGACGATGTGGTCAAGCCTTTCCCTAATCACCGTTTCCATGATCTTCGCAGCTATGCACGTCAGGGAGATCGGGCGGTAGCCAGATGCTTCAGCGCGGTCCTTCCCCGGTTTCGGGATGGGGATAGCATGAGCTTCTTTCCAGAGCTCAGGGATCGATGCTTTGTCCCAGGACGCATTGGTCACCTTGCACAGGGCTTCGAGGGCAGGCTTCCCCATCGCCTTGAATACTTGGGGGCAGAACCCTTGCGGATCGGTCGACGTTGTCACCTTCAGCTTCTCAACCGCTCTTTCTACTTCTTCCAGGGTGATGGGCCCTTCTACCCCGGTGTTCATTGCCTGCTGGCTGTCTTCGCGGGGCGCCTCGTTCCGTACGCCCGTGGCTTCCGGGCCTTCTGCTTCGCCGCCTCCTCGTGTCACGGGTTCCCTGCCCGGCCATACCCTCCTTTTTCCGGCATATGCTTGCGTAGTGTTGCGCCAGGTGCGTGGCCTTCTCGACTGGGTCCGTTAAAACGCGCCCCCCTGAACGGAGGGGGGGCAGGGCGTGTTTCTGCTTTTTCCCGTCAATTTCCCGGACGGTCCGGAACAAGAGCCCAAGGTCTGTCCCGCGGTTCACCTTGTCAACGATGCCGCCCCAGTACTCCGTCTTCGCTTTGAGGGCTGCCTCTGTGAATCGCTCTTTGGCCTCTTTGTACAGAACGCGAGAGCTGTCCGACTTTTCGCGCTGTAGTGTTTTGAACGCTGCGTCTTTGATGCGGGACAGCGGTGTCAGCGATTTGTTCCACCAAGGCCTCGGGGGTCGTTTCCCGGATGACTTGGGAATGTGCTCTTTTATTGCGTCACGGATGTGGCCGGTTAGTGTGTCCGCCAGAGCTTGCGGGTCGGTTGTTGCGTTCTCTGCCGTTGCTGAACAGGCGCAGTCGAGATGTTCCGCGAATTTCTTCCATTTCGCGCGTCCCCATGCGGTGCCGGTGAGGGGCTTCTCTTTTTGGTGCTTGTAACCACGGGGTATTTCGAACAGGATTGTCCTGTGGTCCGAGCCCCAGGATTCGGCCGTCCTCCAGTTGGTGATGAAATGCGGGAGACCCGTCGCGATTGTGACGTCAGGGGACGTGTTGGACTCGTCTCGTGTTGGTGTCGAGGGGTCGTTCCACACTGTTGCAGGTGTTGGGTTGTCGGTGAGCCACTTGAACAGTTTCCTGCCGGCGGGGTTCGAGTTTCCGCTCGGACACCATGTCGGGTGGCGCGTGTTCGGATCACCGCACACGATGACGTCTTCTTCTATGACGAACGGGTCCAGGTTGATGTTACCGCCGTCTTCGGGCGGCCGGTACACGTTGTAGATCCGCACGCTTTGGAGACCGACGCGGTCGATCTCGACTCCTAGGCACTCCATCAGCAAATCGTCGCCGAAGTCCAGTGCGGGTAGCTGTCGGCTAACAAACGAGCTTCGGACTAGGATAACCAGCCCCCCGCCTCCCTTGTTCCTGGGTCTGTCTCGGCGGTAGCTAACGTAGCCAGCAACTGTCGGTGTGGGCTTGTCGCTAGTCAGCCAAGTCTCCTGCAAGAGTACGACGTCTGGTCCGTGCAGTTCGATGCCGCGCGTCACGTCCTCCAGCGACATGGGCCCCTGTTTGCCCCACCACGATTGGATGTTGGCTGACACGATCATCATCCAGGCGTCGTGGGCAGGCCGTGTTTTGGGTTCATTGGGGCTGCGACGCCCCTGGCCCGTCAGGGCGTCGCATCGGGGAGTTTCGGCTGCTGCCCGGTTGTCTCCCTTCTCCTTGCAGGTTGTTGTCCGTGTTGTGCCTCGGGCGTTGGCCTGCGCTGCTCGCGCGCGGGTGTGGCGACGCGGCTCGTCGGCTTGCCGGAGTCAACGTGCTGTACGGTTCGTATGGTGCGGGCGTCGGTACGCTGGTGGCGCGGGCCGTCTCTTCGAGGATCGACGTTTCCTCCTCCGTTGAAGAGCAGCTAGGGACCGGTGTTCCTGCCGCTCGGTCGTTGTCCCTTTCCTGTCCCGCTCTGGGTGCTCGCGGGTCTGGGGAGTTGCATCGACGCGCAAGCGTTGGCGATCCTGTTCGGACCGTTGTGCAGGGCTGGTACTTCGGCTTCAATGGGGCGGTGGTCGAGTCGGCCCGATTCACTGTGGGAAGAGACACTGTCCCGCGGCTCGGGCTGTCCCGTTCTCTTCTGTCAGCGTTCGTCTCGCGATCTTGTACGCTGCCTTTCCGGTCTTTCGCGTCAGGCTCCGGTGCGGTTGCCCTCGTCGGCGACGGTCTGTAACCACGCGGACGGCTTGTCAGCGGTGTTTCTTCGGTCTGAGGAGGGTGGCTTGGTTGTTGGGTCTGGTTGGCTGCCATCCTTTCGCGCTCCAGCAGCTGCCTGCCAAAGAACCCGAACCCCGCTAGCCGTGGGTCATCGTTTCTAACGTCCCTGCGTTCGCTGGCTTCGGTCGTCCTCCGGGTCGTTGACGCACTTCTCCTATCCTTGGTGTCGTGCGTCGTTGAGTCTGGTTGCGAGGTCTGCTGGGGTCGGTTGGCCATCGGCGTGCTCGGTTTGTGAGCAATCGGTAGGTCGGGGGTTGGTGATTGGTGCCGTACTGGTACTGCAGTCGGCCCACTGCCGGCCATGGTTGCCTGAGCTTCCCCTACCTTCGTTGTTAGCATCTGCATGTGCTCCCACATGTGGCTCAGCTGCTCGGAGATCGTTTGCAGCGGGCCTTGGACGAGCTGCGTCATCATCTCGGACACGCGCGTGTCTACTGCGCTTTCGACGAGGGCCGCGATCTGAGGTGCATTGAGTGTGGGTGTAGGCGCAGGTTGGCCGAGGGGACGCCTTCTCTCCATCTCTGCTACGCGTTCCTGGACTATGTCACCCACGAACTTCTGGAACGCGGCTGCGTCTTGCGCCGGGGGCTGGTTAGTGCTCCGCATGGCAGGCTCGGGGGCCTTTGTTGTGGTTGCCTCGCTCACGAGGTTGCGAACGAGTGTCTTCAATTCTCGCTCGTCCAGGTCAGCGACCATCCTGGGGGGATCAACGGGCGGTGAAGAAGACGGGGTTGAGGACGTGGTTCGAGCCGGTGGCAGCGATCCGTCGGGCCGTGCGTACTGCATCGCAGGTTTCCTCAGCTCGACCGCGCTTCCGCCAGCGAGGGGAGTTCCATCCGGACCTTCGTCGTTTCCGTCTTCGTCTTCATCCATACGGTTCAGACTGTCTCCGGCAAGTTCCCAGATGGCGGGGGCACCTTTGCCGTAGCGTTCTACGAAAACGCTGAAGCGGACAGGTTCCGTCGATCCTTTGGCCAGCGGGTCTCGTCGCGTCAGGTCGCGCCCCGTTTCCTCCCTGAACGTGCTCGATAGGCGCATGCCAGCGACGTGGCGAGATGGTTGTATTGGGCATCGGTGGACCCTCCTGATCGCTATGCGAAGGCCGTTGAGCAGGTCGCACTGGTAGGTCCCGGGGTGGGTTTCGGACTTGACAGCCCACTCCGTATGACGGCCAGCTTTCGACAACTTGAAAAGCGGGGTGGTGTCCCAGCCAAGGCGCATCAGGTTCCGCTGGAGCGTCCCTGCGTTAGTGCCGCAGGGGATTCCCGCGACGGCGAAGTACGCAATTTCTGCGGGGAGTTCTGGTAGGAGTTCGCGGGCTTCCGCGTACGAGGATGCCTTTACTCGAACGCCCAGTTCCCCCCTGCAATATGCCAGACCCAGCTGTAGGTGTCCGATCTTACCGGCCACGCTGTGAGCATCCCCTTCGCTTGCACCGTCCGGGAGCATTAGGACCCGGTAATCCTCTGGCTGGTTCAACGGCTCGAAATACGTGCCAGCACGTCCGCTTGCGCGTAGGACGTCGGTCTCGTTCGCCGCACTGGTGGTGAACAGGATCTCAAGGGTTTGGCGGATCTCACCCCTTAGAAATTCCTGTTTCGCCGACGCGTCCCAGCAGGAGTTGATGGTGCCGCGGCCGAGGGCGCTGTGCAGGTAGAACTGCGCCCATTGGTAGGGGGAGCTGTGTGCCTCCTCCCAGGACGCTTGGGCGTAGGAGCCTTCGTACAGGTGCAGGGGGAAGACAGCTTTGAAACGCGTCTCGGGGGCCTCCCAGTGGCGGTAGAGGTCGGCTCTGTCGCTCACATCGGAGTCAACCCCGTCATCCCATACCAAACCCCCGCGCTTTCCGTTGCCCTTGTTCGTCTTGCCTCCTTTTTCCCCTTTGTGACCCTTGGTGTCCCCTTTTCCGTTGCTGCGGCCCTCGGTGTTCCCTGGGGATGCGCGTGTTTCGCTGCTGGAGGACACGGCGCCTTTGCTCCCCTTGTACGTGCCGCGACCGCCGCCCCCGAGCATCCTGACCATAACCGTCAGAGTGTCGTCTCGGGCGACCCCGTTCCCAGCGAAGGAATCAGACAGGTTGATTGGCCTGTTTTCCAGCGCCACCCAACACACCGCGGGGTCAAACCACACCATCTTGCCGAAAAAATCTTCAACAATCTCGGCGCTGCAGACGGTGTGGTGCCCGTGCTTCCCTGTCGGGTCGCGAACCCAAAACGACAGTGCTGGGGCTCGTGGCGTTGTCGTTGGTTGTGTCGCTGGCGTGGTCGGTGATTCGTCCGGGACGACGGTCGCGAGTTGCTGTTGGCGGGCCCGTCTCATCGGCGCGTAGGCAGTTCTCTAGAGAGAGATACGGAGTTTCGATGGCGCGGGCGGCTGGGACGCAGTGGGCGGTCGCTAGTGCGAACCGGAGGAGCTCGTATGCTTGCCTTGCATGTTCTTCGCGCCGATCGTTCGCTTCCTGTTGCGCCCGCCGATGGGCGAGGATGCCGTCGTATTCCCGTTGCAACCGGCGTTGTTTGCGGGTGAGCGAGCGGAGGATGTTGCGGGGTGGCAGTAGAATGGATGTGGGCGTGGGGTGGCGAGGTAGGCTCCGTGGGCGACGGGGGGTGGTACTGTGCGTGGCTGCGGAGGTGGCAGCGTTCGGTCCGATGGGGGGCACCCAGTGCCAGTCCGAGTGTCGGGGCGCATCACGCCGAGGATCGTCTGCTCCGACGGTTATGGGGACGTTCGAGGGCGGTTCGGCGAAAAAAGCCGTCGAGCGGGGGTGCAACAACGGTGTACACAGCGAATGGTTACCATTGGACACGATTTCATGGGGTACTCGCGAGGTGCAGAGCGGGCCAGAGTCGTAAGGGCCGTTAGCGAACGGCACGCCGGTGTCCAGATGGAACCACGTAACGAAGTTAATGTTCTGCCTGTTGGGGACGATTTTCGGCCGTTCGATCCACCACGGCGGCGTACCAACGCTGCTGACAATCGACGTGTCGTGCATGGTCTCGTTGAGGAACTTCCAGTTCATAAGGTCCGTCGACGTGTGGCAGCCGATCCCCTCGCTCAAGGCACACGGACTTTGCTTCAGGGACGTTCCGGTCCAGTACGACACTTCGCAGTTGGACGTCACAAACGTGTCAGTGACGGAGAACTCGGCCCAATCAGCTTCGACGAGCAGCAGGAGGCCGAGGAAAATGTACGTCAGCACTGCGATCGGCCACCTTTTCTTCACTTCGGGCGGTACACAGACCGAGTGCGATAGCGGTTTTCCCATTTTCCCTCCCAACCAAACTCCCATACCAATAAAGTACAGAAACTGTAGCTTTTAAATCGTTGGTAGGTTGGCGGACCAAAAATCGCTTTTAGCGCCTGTTCAGTTGGAATTCTTATCGGAAAGTGCGAGATCGTCATTTACTCGTTTTCAGTGTCCCAGGACGGTATTTCTGCCCTCTGGGAGCTTATTTCGCCCGGTTTGCGAAGAACTCAAAATGAGTCCAAAATTCTCACTCTGTGGTGATCAAAAATTTTCTCCGCCGTTTTTTTAGCCCATGGTCCAGAGGTTACCACACCCACACAGGGGTTTGGGGGTCGGTGGTTCGATTCCCGCCGGAAATCGTTTTTTTGGGTTTTTGAAACAGCCCCAAAATCGACCTTTTGTCCATCTGCACGCCAGATTTTGATCGCCACGCGAGCTGATTGCTTGCCCATAATCGCCAGGGATAGCTCTTTCCATCCCAAAAAAAATTTCCCAAAAATTCCAAAATTTTGACCCAAAACGGGCTGCTTTTCAGACGGAAAATCTGTGACACTTTTTCGTGGAATGAGTGATATCTTGAAGAATCTTTCGTAACTATGATTTACCCTGCGTTGTTTTCAGGTAATAATTTCTGATCAACCACCAAACACGCTGCCTACGTTTTTTTAGCCTTCACAATGCAATGCGTCCGCAAGATTGTTAGTACTATGTGTGGCACAGGAACCGGAGCGGAACAAGGGCACGCAGGAATGCGAAGAATGCATCTGTGGCACATGCTACACGGCCGCTAGCAAGAAGGTGCAGGAGGTCTGGTGACTCGTGAACTCGACGCCAGCTGGTCTCACATGGAGCTGGTGAAGATCAGCTCCATGTTGACTTCGAGACTAAGCCGGTCCGTCCCTATGTCTTGAAACTGCATCGAAGTGCCTGCCGCTGTTTATCACAGTGAATCGCGGTCCACCACGGTCTATCAGGTCCATCCTAGTCCCTGAGCTGCATCGAATTGCCCGGTGCTGTATTCTTCGGTCTATCACGGTCTATCAAGAGGGGATGGACCGGCTCAGAGGCGGTCTGCTGGACCACCCGTGTCCTTCCCATTGCCCCTACAACCGCGCGACCCAGCGCGTCACTTAACCACCACGACCCGAAGACTTCGGCGCCACTGCGATCACGGAACGAAACTCATCCCGGCAAACTTAGTCGATCGCGCGCATGCGACTCAGAGAGAAGGACGGCTCCTTCGAACGGATCCGGAGTTGAGTCCACATCATGATCATTCGTACACCCAGGTTCCGTGTTTTTTTACACAAGCGCCAGCTTGAAAGGAAATGCTCGACGTTGCTGCCCGACAAAGAACAGAAGGGATCCCAAGTGCTGTAACTACCGAACCACGTGTTGAACGGACGTGAGGTCATGCGGGTCACCCCAACACAACAAATCACACAAACAAAACAGGTCAAAGTCCTGAGTGAGAAAGCAACACACGGTGGTGTAAGCGAAGAACAAAAAGGGATGACGTGGAGCAGGGAGGCCGCGGTGGAGTGGGTGAAGCAGGCTACGGAGCTCCAAGTTCCGTCCGCTTTCCGTTTTCGTCCGGACAATGGTCGGCTGCGGCCGATTATCCGGTTGGCGGGGGACGCCGGCGCATGGTGTAAGCGAAGAATTGTGTTTGTATTGTATTTGCCCCTTACCTCTATATTTCCTCCCTTCCATTCGGAGTCGAAGCAGCAACGTCAAGTATTTCTGTGGGGTCGCTTAAAAGGTTCAAGGGGCTACCCATCACGAAGATGACCATGGCTGCACTCCTCGTGGCGGCCCTGACAGCCGCAAGCGACGTCGACGACAGTTGTGTCAACATGCGGCGACGACTGTCGGCGCTGTTACATACTACGAACACCTGCACGCACTTGGATACACCTTTCTCACCGCCACTCCCGGACGCAGCTACCGTCCCTGTCGCCAACCCGTGCGAAGACCCAGTGCAGGCGACTCAGAAGACGACGCCGCCGCCAACGCGCTCGGCTCGCGACCGCCCGCGATGGCCAAAAGGCTTCTTTTGCTGGGGGGGTGATGTAGAGACGAACCCCGCACCGCGAATCCTGTCGATCGCGACGTTGAATGTAACCTCGCTGTCAAGATACCTACCTGCGGTAGCGTCCATTGCTGCTGACGTCATCTGTTGTCAGGAGGTATCGCTTCTCGAGACGTGCTGCTGACGGCATCTTGTTGTCAGGAGGTACCGCTTCTCGAGACGAAGAGGCCTGAAGCCGAGCTGCACCTCGAAGCGTTGAAGTGCCATTGGGGGAGCTGGTGCTCAAGCTTGAGCTTGTCGAGGACATGGGGATGCACGACAGGGTTCTGGCCCTACTCCGCGACGTCTTCAAGCGTCTCAAGAGGCGGTTCAATCTGCGCGTGTTTCCTGCACACGGCGGCGGCGACGGGAAAGGGAAGCACGTTCGTCCACGTGCTCAACGTGTACTGCCCGTCGGGAAACGGCAGGGAAGCGCTGCTCGAGAGCGTCCTCTTGGCCGCGGCGGACAGCCTGCCGAGTGCCGTGATGGGTGACCTCAACACCGAAGATGAAGAGCGATCCCCGGTACTTCGGAAAGCACTCCGCGAAACTCCACGAGGCAAACACAGGCACACATTCACGACTACCGGAACCTTGAGAACGCGAATCGAGCTGAACAGTGTCGGCACTGACCGTCGCAAGCTGTGAGACGACGGTCGTGAACGTTCCTGGGCACAGGTTAGTATCGGTAACCCTGGACTTGGAAGCCTTTGATCAGCAAGTCTAACAACAACAACACGTCTGGTCGCCTATAAAACACTACCACGACTTGAACCTGCTACGGTTCGGCTACCCGGAACTTTTTTTAGTATTCGACAAATCGAATAATAACACAGGTGTCATTATGCGATTTGTCGAATAATAACACTTTACGCTAGGGGCCTTCTCCCCGTGACGGATTCGCCTGAGCTCTAGTAGCACGGGTGGTCCTGGCTGTGACAAGCTACGAACAGCCGCCTGACAAAACAGACTCACACCGCAGTCCTGTCTGCAGACACTCAGGTTCCGCGCTGATGCTGGTCCGCCGTATGTGTCGGTGGCTCAAAGGACCGAAACACGGCGCAGACGGGACCAGTGCGGTGTTGAGCACATACCCATTCCAAGCACGTTCTTGCATTCCCCCCTTTTACGCTACCGACTACCGAGACATATTCCGGTAGGACCGCAACAGCGGCGGGACACGTCGCAGGAAGGCCTCGCCGCCGCACGCCGGCTGCGCGCAAACAATCCCATCCCGAAATTAGAGTGAAAGCTTTGGAAGGAGGGCTGCGGTTCGGCACGGTTCGGCACGGTTCACCACTGTACTGAATGAACTTTTCAAAGACCGCGGAGGTCAGGCAGACCGGGCGCTACCGGAGAGGGTCTGGAGAGAAGTGTGTGCGATGGCTGTTAGACGAGCTTGATGGATCCGCATGGATGCTTGGTGCGAAGCGAGCAGACTTGACACTGGACAGGACATCGCGGACGGAGACGTTGACGCAACATGGCGAGATAATGGGCGGATGCAGCGGAGACGTTTCCAGCTTCGGCTGACACCATTTGCGCACGTAACCATGGTTAAGAAGACGACTGAAAGCACAGACACAAAGATAGCCCAAAGCATTTGCAAAATAACACGAAAAGCCTCTAGGCGAACCCGTTTTTAACATTTCTACTAGACTCGTGCCATGTGGGGGCATTGGAGCGCCTACGGTTCACGGGGCGGGGCCAACTGAAGGATCCAATACGGGCAAGGCCGCAAAAAAAAAGATTCCGTACCTTTCCAAAATTGCCTTATCAGTGATTTATATATGGGTCTGGGGCTCGGGGCCACCCCGAGCGCGAAAAAAAAAATTGAATTAATTTTGGGCTGGGGGTTGGGGTGGGGCCGGGTCACTATCAACCGGGATCAGCGGGGGTGAGCCACAGGGGAGGGACGAAGCCATGACGAAGTCATGGCGAAAGCCATGGCGAAAGCCATGGCGAAAGCCATGGCGAAGCCATGGGGGCAGGAAGGGGAAAGAGGAGGCAGGAGGGCCAGGGGCGGGAGGTGGTGGGAGGCAAGACCTTGACTACCAATTCTAATTAAATTTGGATTCAAAATTGAACGTTGACTACTAATTCTAATTAAATTTGGGATCCGACATTAGACGTTGACTACCAATTCTAATTAAATTCAGAATCGGAAGTTGGACGTTGACTACCAATTCTAATTAAATTTTGGATACGACATCAGACGTTGACTACGGATTGTAATTAAATTTGGAATCCGAAACTGGACGTTGACTACCAATTGTAATTAAATTTGGGATCCGAAACTGGACGTTGCCTATCAATTCTAATTAAATTTTGGATTTGGCATCAGACGTTGACTACCAAGTCTAATTGGTTGTGGATCCGAACCTAGACGTTGACTACCAATTTTAATTAAATTTGGAGCCAAACCTGAACGTTGACTACCAATTCTATTTAAATTTGGAATCGGAAATTGGACGTTGACTACCAATTCTAATTAAATTCAGGATCGGAAATTGGACGTTGAGTACCGATTCTAATTAGATTTGGGGTTCGGCATCAGACGTTGACTACCGGTTCTAACTGAATTTGGATTCAATACTAGGAGTTGACCGGCGCGGAAATTCTTCGCTGTACCGTACCGTGCGCTGGGGGGCGCTGCCCCCCAGACCCCCCCTGTCTTACAAATTAGCTTAACCATTTCGTCTGATTCTTGTTCCAACACTGGGTTGGGCTGGGCTGCCCTGGTAGTGCTTGCCTCTTGACTACCAATTCTAATTAATTTTGGATCCACCACAGGACCCCGAGGGCGAAAAGGACTCTTCTGCAGAGGAGGAAAAGCTATATAAATCCCTGCTGCCTTATCCCTCAAAAAAAAAAAAAAAAAACCACTGTTGTAAAATGCCTAGCGAGGGAGAGACGCTCCTGTTCGGTGAAACTGACATCGTAGGCGCCCTTGAGAACGTGTGGTCATTGTGCGGCGATTCCGACGCGGTTGGGGAGGCGGTGAAGGCTCTGGGTGCCGTGACAACAAAGCGCCTCCGGCATGCGGGCAGCTACTACAAAGGGAACACGGTGAAGCTTCTGGAGCTGGCGGAAGATACAGACGGCAAAGTGGCTGCATGGTGTGCTGCTGAAAAGGGGTTCTCGATTCACCCGCCCGTCTGGGTGGTGAAGCCGCCGGGAGGCATCGAGCTTGAAGTCTTCCTGAGGAAAGCCGCGCGCGGAGACAAAACGATGCGCCCCCCCCGGCGTTTTCGTGAAAACGAAGGAGCAGGCGATGAGGGACAAAGAGCGATACTGGGAAATGGTGAGGGAGGGTTTCGGTGTGACTGGGCTCGATCGGATGCTGGGGGTATACGAAATGGGGATGATCCTGAAGCAGGTAGGGATTGAGAGAGACTACGTGCTGAGGCCGGTGTACGGGCTGGGGAAGGGGACGACGGCGCATAGTCTGGAGGGGCTAGACGAGGACGAGCAGGCCGACCTGCAGCGCTATGAGTGCAAGCTGCTGAATCGGAGGATTCGCTTCGGAAAACTGAGGGACATAATCGGAGACGGGGACGGAATGAAACCCACCTACGCGAGCGTGGCGACTAGGGAGGATGTAGGTACTGCAACGAGTGGGACTGGGATGTCGAGACCCTTGGAGCAGGAGATGGAGGAAGATGGGGATGCGGAAGTACAGAAGCAGGAGGAGGGGGAAAAGGAAAAAGCGGCGCCAGCCAGGGTGGTGGAGCGGAAGGCGGGGTCTGGGGGAAAGGGGCACGGTGGGAAGGGGAATGGCGCAGGGGAAGGGAGAGGGTGTGTAGGAGCAAAGCCGACGTCTGACGTTGAAATGCGAACTGAATCAACCCCGATGAAGAGGCCGCGCGAACTGGCGACAGGCGCCACGCCGCCACCAAAGGCGCAGGCAGGGGAAGGCAGCTATTAGCGAGCGCCTTAGACCCGCCACGACCGACTGCAAACAACAGCTCAACCAGTGTTGCTCCTATCAACTCGAACCACGAATTTCTTCTACCTTACCTTCCGCAACCAAGCGTCATGATCCCTACCTCGCCTGAGAGGCGACTTACTCTAGTGTCCTGCAATGCCTCCTCCAAGATGTGCCTGGAGCGTTTCTTCCGTCTCCTCCCCTCCGCCGACATTCTGACGGTGAATGAGATTGGCCGTGAGCCCACAATATTTAGAGAGTATGCCTCGCGTGCCGGATGGCGCACGGTTGTCATCGGAACCTGTCCGTATGCACATGAAAAGCCCATTGCCAGAACCGCGGTCCTCATACCCAACCAAACACCGTTGACGGCAGACTGGTGCGTGTCCGGATTTGGCGCTTGCAGTGCTGACCTACACTTGGCTGACGCGACGTTACGGGTGGTCAGCGTATACGTCCCGTGTAACAAGCGGGATCGTATGACCTTCCGTCTAGGCGAGTGGGTAGCCGGCCGCGCAAGGCAGTGCGCTTCTGATTACGTTGTTGTCGGGGATTTCAATCCCAGGACGACCCCGATGGTCGAGGCGAGGATGCGTACAGAGCCTGCCCGAGAACTTGTGCGGATGAGAACTACCTTCTCGAGGTCTAATGCAACCTCGTCGCTGGACCGGGCGTTCGTACCTCCGAATTCTCGCTGGAGCTTATCGGCAGTCAAGTTTACTGGAAGCAGCGATCACGCCGCCGTTGTTCTGGTTCACGACAGAACCCTAAGTGGGGCCCCCAGGATGGTCTACCCGTGCAGGGGACAACGGCTTCGCCAGACGACCTACGCTCAGCTGATTGAAGGCATCAATCGGGCTGCTGATCAACCGCCTCCGCGCCCGAGAAACACGAAGGTTGCGCGTCTCCAGACCGCCCTCCACGAACGTCTCATCCGGCGACACTTAGCCAGGCCAGAGCAACGGGCCCCCGTGAATGCCGAGATTCGTTCGATACGTCGCAAGCTTGACCTACTAACCGCAACTAAGGGGTCCGCGCACCTCGCGCGACATCGAGCACCCTACCAGCCCCCTGTAATTGAACATCCGGAGATCTTCTCCCAGTTCCTGCAAGCGAAGTACGACTCGGAATCCGACGCTGTGCAACGCCCGTTACGTCCGTATCGTGGAGTGACACTCCGACCCGAAGAGGTAGAAGATGCAATAAGCTGCATGCGACCGACAGCTAGAACGGCCGATTACTCGCCAAAATTTCTGAGAGTAATGGAAAAAGAAGCAATCGAAGCGACGACGGCTGAGTTGAACCTGTGGTTGCAGGAGGGCCTCCCTCTGCGGCAGCGTGTTTCGTGGATCTTTCTCTTTTGGAAAGGGAAGCCGCTCCAACGGTCCAACCCCCGCGGATATAGACCGATAGCGATCATGCCGATGTTTTCGAAGTTGCTGCACACCGCGTTGTACCTAAAACTGAAGCCCCTCGTACGAGAACACATTCTCAGAGGCAATTTTCAGTACGGATGCGGCCGGGCGAGCGGGGCGGCCCAAGTCATTCTCTTCGCGAAGGAATGGCTGGAAAGTGATCCGTCTGACGATGACGACGAGAACGTGCTCCTGTTGGTGGATGTGTTGTCGGCGTACGACACCGTGCCGCATGGTAAACTGGTGGAGTGCGTGGAACGGTTGCTAGGACGGCAGTGGGCTGAGACAGTGGCGCGCGTCATAGAAGGCCAAAGTGTGACGATTGTCCACTACGAGGGATTCGCAACGCCGGTCCGTCTAAAGAGGGGCCTACTCCAGGGATCCTCTCTGAGCGTGTTACTGTTCTTGCTCTACACGTGCGAGCCGCCCAATGGGGAAACTGTACGAGCGTACGTGGATGACGTAGTAGCGAGGACCACAAAATCGAAAGTGGACCGAACCTTCGGGAACCTTCGCAGTTGGGCGCGATCCCGCGAACTGGATCTGGCGGATGAGAAGGTGGTGGTTGTGGCGAAATCGGAGTTCGAGTGGGGAGAGAATCCGTCGAGGAAGACGACCGATGCGGCTGTGTTACTTGGAGCCTGCGTGCATGCGAGGGAGGTAGACGGACATTGCACCAATGACTCGGAGAAGGGAGAGCGTTTTGCGAGGCTCATCGACTTCGTCAACTCCCACCATTTCCGCTCGACACGCCGGAAGTGCGCCCTGGTGCGAAGCCACGTGCTGCCCACCCTCGCTGTGCATTGTCTCTCCTCGTGCTTCGATTCAAAGTCGCCTAAGCTGGTCGCCAATATGCTTAAGCTCATCCCGAAGCACCGACACAGCAAGGGGCTGAGCGGGTTCGCGACATGCAAGGAGGGCTTTGGGTCGACGACAGTCGAGAGACTGATGCACCTGCAGAGAACGCGGGCCCACCTAGCGTACCACTGCAACGTCGTGCACGAT
>JAPJBO010001899.1:0-26138 GCA_030068145.1 Diplonema papillatum
TCTGCGGCGGTTTTCCGGCCACAGTATCAAACGCGGAGCAGTGTCGTTCCTTTTCAAGTTAATGTCTCGGGGTGTTCCCCTCCAAGAGTGGCTAGTGGTTCGATTAGCAAAGCATCAAGAGAAGATAGGGTTTTCCGACATGACAATCCGGTATGGGGGCGACCCGATTGCTATGGCGCGTACTCTGAGGACGGGGGAAGTGACACAGTATTTATAAATACACATAGGAAACATACACTGACCCGACGCGCGCATAGTTCTAGGATTCCGTTAACAGTTGAAGAGAAAAGTGCGCCGCTACATGCAACAAAAGTTCAACCTTTACAGGTTGAAAAACTAAAGGTAAGAATGAAAGACTCCGTGCGGAAGAGGTTTGACCTCGTGTGGAGCGCAACCTTTTATCCCTCATCCTCTCGTCCGTCATACCGAAGAGGCGTAAATGAGCGTTCTTCACTGAATCCAGCTCATGCGGAGCGGTTGGTGGAGTGCGATATTGCCGCCCCAGCCACCAAACCGGGTACACTGTGCTCAGTACCTTTCACAGTGTTGGAAGAGAAACCTTCGGGTCTGAGACAACATTTCATTTTATGGACACGCGAGGCGAACGAGCAGTTGGAGGACTCGTATAGAGCAAACGTACCATTGGAACACGTCTCGCAGTATTTGCATGTAGTTTCAGATGAATGTGCATCGCTGCGAGATCTACGGTGCGGGTTTTACCAGGTAGAAATACCTGAGATATCTCGGAAACATTTCAGGTTCACCGACAGTCGAGGCAGGTGGTTCGAACTGACTCGGCTAATGGGGCACAGTTGCGCTCCTGAAATTATGCATACCATGCAGGGTCAAAACCTTGTGTCTTTTTGAAAATGGCAAAAAAAAAATTTCCGGAAAAAAAATGGTTTTTTGAATTTTAAAAGTTTGGAACAAACTCTGCAGTAATTTTTGAGGAAGTTGAGCAATTTTTTTTTTTTCCAAAATTTTTGAGGGCTCCATCGGCCCCGCGGGAGCGTTTTAAAAAGACACAAGGTTTTGACCCTGCATGTTATCATGCAGGGTCAAAACCTTGTGTCTTTTTAAAACGCTCCCGCGGAGCCGATGGACCCCAAAAAAAAAAGTTGGAAAAAAAAAAATTGCTCAACTTCATCCAAAATTCCTGCAGAGTTTGTTCCAAAATTTTAAAATTCAAAAAACCCATTTTTTTTCCGGAAGCAAAATTTTGGCCATTTCCAAAAAGACACAAGGTTTTGACCCTGCATGATACTCTGACTTCAGTCATCGGAGGACATCCGGACTATGGCAAGGAGGACTTTCGTGCATGCAACGTTACAGTCCATACCATGCAGGGTCAAAACCTTGTGTCTTTTTAAAACGCTCCCGCGGGGCCGATGGAGCCCAAAAAAAAATTTTGGAAAAAAAAAAAATTGCTCAACTTCCTCAAAAATTACTGCAGAGTTTGTTCCAAACTTTTAAAATTCAAAAAACCCACTTTTTTTCCGGAAATTTTTTTTTTGCCATTTTCAAAAAGACACAAGGTTTTGACCCTGCATGATACATGGATCGATAACATTCGGTTGACCGGGAGTAAATCGTCAGTAGAGGCAGAAACCGTTCGTCTGGATGGGATGCACGGGAAAAGCTTCTTCACTTTGAGCGGCTTGCTGACAGCAGCGCGCCAAGTATTAAACTCCCTCTGAACGGAAGGTGGAACAGCAACAGGTGTCGAAGTGTTTATTTTCCCTGAGTTAAGCCCGTTAATAACTCTTCGTAAATACTTTATAGCAAACCAGAATCTTCCGAGAAGAATTCCCGAAACCGCACTAGCGTGCATGAGCCGGCCTCCGAATGATTCTAATTCGCCTGCTGTCACTCTCTCAAATCTCACGCTTTCTAGCTTCACTAACATTCTTTTTGACGGAGCTACCTCAGCTTTCGTGTGGTCAAACTTTACACCAATGAAGTCATACATTGAGACAACGTCCTCGCTGTCTTCCGGTTTCCAGGTCACCCGGGCTTCACACGCCGTCTTATCCGGTTTTTGTGGATGCTTCTCTGAAAGGATGGGGAATGGTGGCGATCGATAGCCGCACAAAAGAGGTTATAGTAGCTGGCAATTCCTGGACCAAATCAGAGTCCGTACTACATAAATGTACTAGAAGCGCTGGCTTTTCGCAACTCTATCTTTGCACTTCCCCCGGCTTTTTTGAAAAGTAGTATCGATTTTAAGGTCGACAACACGACAGTGGCGTCGGCGGCGAGGAAGGGTGCATGCGTGGCCTCAAAGCCTTTGAACGAAGCAATCGTGGCAGCGTTGACACGCTTGTCAGAATTTGACACACAATTTACAGTGTCGTGGGTGCGCTCTGCAGCGAATATAGCTGACTTGCCTTCCCGCATGTCTCGTAGTTTAACTGAGGGAATTCTGTATCGCAAGGCACTCTCCCACAGGTTATTCTAATTTATTCGGGGAATCAGCCCATCCGAAGATGCTAAACCAGTATTGTGATCAATACTGCGATCCAGGAGTTGGTGAGTTGGGAGTTGGGTCCGGTGGTAAGTGACCTTGGCTTTCGTCAAGGCTTTCCGTTTTTCCACAGCGTAAAGTACAAACATGCCGATTCTTGCTTTCCCCTTTTCATAGCTGGCAGCTTAAAACGAAGGACAAGGCCGATTCCCTTACCATGCAGGGTCAAAACCTTGTGTCTTTTTGAAAATGGCAAAAAAAAAATTTCCGGAAAAAAATTGGGTTTTTTGAATTTTAAAATTTTGGAACAAACTCTGCAGTAATTTTTGAGGAAGTTGAGCAAATTTTTTTTTTTCCAAAAAAATTTTCAGGGCTCCATCGGCCCCGCGGGAGCGTTTTAAAAAGACACAAGGTTCTGACCCTGCATGTTACCCCTCCCGTACACTTCGATCCCCGTTCTTTTCCGCCCACCCTCCAAAGATTGTGGCCACCGTATCGCTTTTGACCGCGAAGAGCAATCGGCACCTGGGCGCAGTTCTTGTAACGGGATCCCCATCGTTGTTAGAGGCAACCTGCATCTTGCAGCCGGAAGAGCGAAGCAGGAGAAGGCAGATATTGGCCGAGGCTCTTGAAACGGGACGTCGGGGCGGCTTAAAGGACGACTTGTTGATCCTCACGGTAACGTGCCTCGTCTTCGTTTTCTAGACGTCTGCCGCGACACTCTCGAACTAGCTGTTCGTTGCTGCTTCCGAAGGCGAAGAGACTGTTTGATCCTTGCTGACTCTGAACCTCTATTTCCTTTCCTCTTCTTTTAGTGCATCATGTCGAGCCCCGAACCCAACCTTGCCCCGTTTACACTGAGTGAAGTGCGCACTGCACGTGCAAGGGCGACATCCCCCTCTGCAACAGCAGGACAGGGGTTCCCAGCGCCAGTCGAGATGTCGGAGCGTATGCTCCTGGATCAGGCAGAGTCCCTTCTTGGAAAGTTAGTTGTGTACTCCTGCAGACGTAAAAATGACACGAGCGGGTGGCTCATGCATGCAGGAGTGTTGAGGAAAGTCAGTGAAGTTGCGGAGGGAGAAACACCTTTTCGTGTGCGATTGAGCGAAGCCTTCAATTATCTGCACGGCATTTCGCCATTCGATGGTGCAGAGCGAGAATTCTTGCTCCCGGATCCAGATTGGGTTTACCATGCAGGGTCAAAACCTTGTGTCTTTTTAAAACGCTCCTGCGGGGCCAATGGACCCCAAAAAAAAAAAGTTGGAAAAAAGAAATTTCGCTCAACTTCAGCAAAAATTACTGCAGAGTTTGTTCCAAATTTTTAAATTTCAAAAAACCCAATTTTTTTCCGGAAATTTTTTTTTTGCCATTTCCAAAAAGACACAAGGTTTTGACCCTGCATGTTACAACCGGTTAATTGAGGCTTCTGTTCATCAAACTGAGGCAGCTCAGCGTGAGATGAATCTTTTGAGGAGTACGATGGAAGCACGACTGATGGGGTTGGAACAGCAATTGCAGTTCCAACATAAACCAGAAAACGTGAAAGAGTTTGATGTAGACCAAGAGTCCCAGACGAAGATGAGAGCCACTGAACAGAAATGGTCTCACCCAGCGGCGGTGAAGAGTGTGCATGAGTGGAAGGAAATTTTTGAATCGAGCAGCCCCGATGGGTTGATTTTTGCATTGCAAGCACAGTATGTGAGCGGCTTGACTGGATTGCAAGGCGGGAAAGATTTGGAAGCAGCTTTTGACCAGCTTCGTCTGTGGGTGATTGGTTGCGCCATGACAGCGGGATGGGAGTCGACTCCCCTGTTAGACTTGGGCAATGTGCTGCTCCGCAATTTGCGGGTGCATCACTACCATGTGCGAGACCGAGTGCCCCGAGGTGCACTGTTGGACAAGTTGAAGTTGGAGCAGTCTTCCACAGACGAAGTCGCGAAAGCTGCTATTGCACTCGGTGGCAAGAAGGGGAAAGGGAAGCGACAGTACACTGCTTCTGCCAAAGGATTTAAAGGGCAGGGAAACGTCAGGGCAGAGAGACAGCATTGACTGGCCGTCTTTCTGCCTTCCCCTCAGCCAGTCACATCGATTTACATCCCGCAGCTAGGCCTACAGAAGACCTGCTTTGTCAAAAAGTCGCTGGACTTCCGAAGTCAACAAACGCGAGAAATGCGCTCCGTCGCATTTCCAATAGAAACACGGCTTCAAAAAGGTGCAATAAACACTTTTGCCAAAGCAGTACTTCAAAATCTAGCTCAAGGAATTGGAAAGAAGACAGTACGTACGAAAGAAGGAATGGTGACAGCAAACGAAGCCGGGAATATGCTCCAAAACCTTGTATCAGTAATGTGGGCACGTTCCACAACGGCCCAAAGACAGAGTCTATGGAACAGATTGCTGAGGTGGACATCGGCCCAGGGACTGCCTCTCAATGCGGACACAGCGGCATTGTTCGTCATGGCAACCCGTGTCAGTCCCCAAGCGCAGTTGTCGTATGCCAAAGGTATCTCAGCAATGTTGGGGTACTTGGAGCTGGACAACCGCCCGATCTTGAATCTAGCTCGGGCTCTCCGAGCCACTGGAGGAAATATTCCCAGCCACCAAGCGTTACCGATAAGCAAAACACTTCTATTAGAGTGGGCGCGAGAACAGCAACCACCCCTACGACTAGCAGCTTTCGTGGCTTGGAAGACAGCAAGCAGGTGGGGGGAGGTCGCAGCTCTCAAGCACCATCAATTCATACTGGTGCGGAAAGAGGAAGTTGTGATAGATTGGGACACGACCCCAAAGGGCAAACGTGCAAATCCCTTTTCCCCCTCACGTTGGACGGTCATAACGGGCGATCTGACCTCGGAGATAGCGACTCTTTTCCAGGGCATGGGCGTGTTTCGGCAACTAACACATGTAGACACCGCCATGCTCAACGTATTGTGGAAAAAAGACCATCGTCTGCGGCGGTTTTCCGGCCACAGTATCAAACGCGGAGCAGTGTCGTTCCTTTTCAAGTTAATGTCTCGGGGTGTTCCCCTCCAAGAGTGGCTAGTGGTTCGATTAGCAAAGCATCAAGAGAAGATAGGGTTTTCCGACATGACAATCCGGTATGGGGGCGACCCGATTGCTATGGCGCGTACTCTGAGGACGGGGGAAGTGACACAGTATTTATAAATACACATAGGAAACATACACTGACCCGACGCGCGCATAGTTCTAGGATTCCGTTAACAGTTGAAGAGAAAAGTGCGCCGCTACATGCAACAAAAGTTCAACCTTTACAGGTTGAAAAACTAAAGGTAAGAATGAAAGACTCCGTGCGGAAGAGGTTTGACCTCGTGTGGAGCGCAACCTTTTATCCCTCATCCTCTCGTCCGTCATACCGAAGAGGCGTAAATGAGCGTTCTTCACTGAATCCAGCTCATGCGGAGCGGTTGGTGGAGTGCGATATTGCCGCCCCAGCCACCAAACCGGGTACACTGTGCTCAGTACCTTTCACAGTGTTGGAAGAGAAACCTTCGGGTCTGAGACAACGTTTCATTTTATGGACACGCGAGGCGAACGAGCAGTTGGAGGACTCGTATAGAGCAAACGTACCATTGGAACACGTCTCGCAGTATTTGCATGTAGTTTCAGATGAATGTGCATCGCTGCGAGATCTACGGTGCGGGTTTTACCAGGTAGAAATACCTGAGATATCTCGGAAACATTTCAGGTTCACCGACAGTCGAGGCAGGTGGTTCGAACTGACTCGGCTACCGATGGGGCACAGTTGCGCTCCTGAAATTATGCATACTCTGACTTCAGTCATCGGAGGACATCCGGACTATGTCAAGGAGGACTTTCGTGCATGCAACGTTACAGTCCATACATGGATCGATAACATTCGGTTGACCGGGAGTAAATCGTCAGTAGAGGCAGAAACCGTTCGTCTGGATAAGACGGCGTGTGAAGCCCGGGTGACCTGGAAACCGGAGGACAGCGAGGACGTTGTCTCAATGTATGACTTCATTGGTGTAAAGTTTGACCACACGAAAGCTGAGGTAGCTCCGTCAAAAAGAATGTTAGTGAAGCTAGAAAGCGTGAGATTTGAGAGAGTGACAGCAGGCGAATTAGAATCATTCGGAGGCCGGCTCATGCACGCTAGTGCGGTTTCGGGAATTCTTCTCGGAAGATTCTGGTTTGCTATAAAGTATTTACGAAGAGTTATTAACGGGCTTAACTCAGGGAAAATAAACACTTCGACACCTGTTGCTGTTCCACCTTCCGTTCAGAGGGAGTTTAATACTTGGCGCGCCGCTGTCAGCAAGCCGCTCAAAGTGAAGAAGCTTTTCCCGTGCATCCCATCCACGGTTTTCGTGGATGCTTCTCTGAAAGGATGGGGAATGGTGGCGATCGATAGCCGCACAAAGGAGGTTATAGTAGCTGGCAATTCCTGGACCAAAGTACGTGCGCTCGGCTAAGGCCGGCGCGTGGCGAGACTGGAGGCAGCAGTTAAAGTTCGGGGAACAGCAAAGTTCGGGCGAAGCTAAGTTCGGGCAATGCTAAGTTCTGGTGAAGCAAAGTTCGGGTGAAGCTAAGTTCGGGCGAAACAAAGTTCGGGCGAAGCAAAGTTCGGGCGAAGCTAAGTTCGGGTGAGCAAAGTTCTGGTGAAGCAAAGTTCGGGCGAAGGTGAAGCTAAGTTCGGGCGAAACAAAGTCCGGGCGAAGCTAAGTTCTGGGTGAAGCAAAGTTCGGACGTTCTGGTGAAGCTAAGATCGAGCGAAACAAAGTTCGGCGAAGCTAAGTTCGGGTGAAGCAAAGTTCGGGCGAAGCTAAGTTCTGGTGAAGCAAAGTTCGGGCGAAGCTAAGTTCGGGTGAAGCAAAGTTCTGGTGAAGCTAAGTTCGGGCGAAACAAAGTTCGGGCGAAACAAAGTTCGGGCGAAGCAAAGTTCTGGGCGAAGCTAAGTTCGGATGAAGCAAAGTTCTGGTGAAGCAAAGTTCGGGCGAAACAAAGTTCGGGGGAAGCAAAGTTCGGGCGAAGCAAAGTTCGGGCGAAGCAAAGTTCGGGTGAAGCAAAGTTCTGGTGAAGCAAAGTTCGGGCGAAGCTAAGTTCGGGTGAAGCAAAGTTCTGGTGAAGCTAAGTTCGGGCGAAACAAAGTTCGGGCGAAACAAAGTTCGGGCGAAGCAAAGTTCTGGGCGAAGCTAAGTTCGGATGAAGCAGAGTTCTGGTGAAGCAAAGTTCGGGCGAAACAAAGTTCTGGGGGAAGCAAAGTTCGGGCGAAGCAAAGTTCGGGCGAAGCTAAGTTCTGGTGAAGCAAAGTTCGGGCGAAGCAAAGTTCGGGTCAAGCTAAGTTCGGGCGAAACAAAGTCCGGGCGAAGCTAAGTTCTGGGCCACAGCATCAAACGCGGAGCATTCCTTTTCAAGTTAATGTCTCGGGGTGTTCCCCTCCAAGAGTGGCTAGTGGTTCGAGGCGCCGTTCCCGATGGCGTCCTACTCGGACGCCACAGGACGCCAACTCGACCTTTTTTGATTCATTCACCTCTCGGACGCCAACTCGACCTTTTTTGATTCACAAATTTTAGGACGCCAACTCGACCTTTTTTGGACCTTTTGAATCAAGACGCCATCCACACCTTATTCCTGTATACTTCACCTGTAGGACGCCAACTCGACCTTTTTGGTCATAGGGGGGGGTCATATAGGGGTCATATGGGGGTCATATAGGGGTCATATGGGGGTCATATAGGGGTCATATGGGGGTCATATGGGGGTCATATGGGGGTCATATGGGGGTCATATGGGGGTCATATAGGGGTCATATGGGGGTCATATAGGGGTCCAAAAATTGAACGACTTTTTCGCCGAAACGACAAAATTTCGGGGGCCTATCACTCCACCGCTCGGACTAGAACTCATAATTTACATGGCGTCTCTCTTAAAAGGTGCACGAAATTTTTGAGCCGAACCACCTTAGAGCGCAGCGCCCCGCACGGGGGCTCGGGTCACAGAAAATTTCGAACCAGACACCTGTACAAGTGGGGGCGTTTTTTTCGGGAATGACTTTTTCACCCCGCCGGTCGGACTTTGTGTCAAAATTTCCGGAAAATTTTTTCGAAATTTTTTTTTTCACCTTAGAGCGCGCCGCCCCCCCCCCCCCCCCCCGGGGCGGGTTCCGGGTCAAAAAAAATTTTCGAAAAAAAAGTAGTTTTTTCGAGGTTTTTGGGGTGTTTAAGCGCGTTTTGGGGGTTCAAAGTCGTTTTTTCGACTGAAAAATTTTCGGTGACCAAAACCACCTTGGTGAAATTTAGGGCGCCCAGGCGGGTTCCGGGTGGAATTTTTGGTCGAAAAAAATTTCGAAATTTTACTTCATTTTTCGGACTTTTTCGAGTACTTTGACTCGTTTTTTTTGAAATTTTTTCCGTTTTTTCTTCCCCAACCCGGGCCGATAGGCCCGGGTTGGGGAAGAAACACGCTCCGAAGGAGCGTGACCCCTATATGACCCCCATATGACCCCTATATCATGCAGGGTCAAAACCTTGTGTCTTTTTAAAACGCTCCTGCGGGGCCGATGGAGCCCAAAAAAAAACTTTGGAAAAAAAAAAATTTGCTCAACTTCCTCAAAAAATACTGCAGAGTTTGTTCCAAACTTTTAAAATTCAAAAAACCCATTTTTTTTCTGGAAATTTTTTTTTGGCCATTTCCAAAAAGACACAAGGTTTTGACCCTGCATGATATGACCCCCATATGACCCCCATATGACCCCCATATGACCCCATATGACCCCCATATGACCCCTATATGACCCCCATATGACCCCTATATCATGCAGGGTCAAAACCTTGTGTCTTTTTGGAAATGGCCAAAAAAAAATTTCCGGAAAAAAATGGGTTTTTTGAATTTTAAAAGTTTGGAACAAACTCTGCAGTAATTAAATAATAATTAACAGTAATTAAATAATAAAAGGAATCGGTTCGTTTACTTTTGGAATCGCTTCGTTTACTTTTGGAATCGGTTCGTTTACTTTTGGAATCGGTTCGTTTACTTTTGGAATCGGTTCGTTTACTTTTGGAATCGGTTCGTTCACTTTTGGCTGTTTTTGCAGGAGTTACCACAGTTTTCCACAATTTCCATACTTTTCAGATTTTGGCCATGTTTGCCAGATTTTGGCCATTTTTTGCCAAATTTTCCAGATTTTGGCCATTTTTGCCAAATGTTCCAGATTTTGGCCATTTTTGCCGGATTTTGGCCATCTTGGCCAAATTTTCCAGATTTTGGCCATTTTTGCCAAATTTTCCAGATTTTGGCCATTTTTGCCAAATTTTCCAGATTTTGGCCATTTTGGCCATTTTGGCCAAATTTTCCAGATTTTGGCCATTTTGGCCATTTTGGCCAAATTTTCCAGATTTTGGCCATTTTTGCCGGATTTTGGCCATTTTGGCCAAATTTTCCAGATTTTGGCCATTTTGGCCAAATTTTCCAAATGGCCATATTTGCCAGATTTTGGCCATTTTGGCCAAATTTTCCAAATGGCCATGTTTGCCAGATTTTGGCCATTTTTTGCCAAATTTTCCAGATTTTGGCCATTTTTGCCGGATTTTGGCCATTTTGGCCAAATTTTCCAGATTTTGGCCATTTTGGCCAAGTTTTCCAAATTTTGGCCATTTTGCCAAATTTTCCAAATTTTGGCCATTTTTGCCATTTTTCCGATTCTGGCCATTTTTGGCAGATTTTTTTTTTTGGCCATTTTTTGCCAAATCCATTACTGCTATGTTTTTCCAAATTTTCACACACACACAGAGCTAGCCGATGTCTTGTCAAATGAGTGTCACTATGCCAACCCTTCGCTTGGTTGGACTCCCGTTTTGTCGTGAACCCGTCGGTTGTATCTGCTGCTGTTACTGACATTCGTAAATTGAAAAGGAATCGGAATCTTCGCTCTTCCGTTTTGTGCCGAGGAAGGGCACGAGTAGCTGGGAAGAGTCGGCTGGATTCATATCGTTCGAATAAAACAAAACTACGCGGTTCTTTCCATTTTACCTGAGTTTTTCCAATGAATGACTATCGGCCCTTCCTTTCGAACTTCGAACCGAACCATATTTACTTTGTGTGCGACATAACCCATGACCTGTCTCTAACTTGCGTCGTGATATAGTCGATTGTTGAAAGATGAATGCCTAGTGGAACTCATTCAGCTTGTACTAATTGCATATTCCTTGTTTCGATCCGGTACGAAGCCTTTAAGCATGAAAACGAAATCTAGTCTCACCCCAAAAAGGAAACAAGATGTCCACTTCTTCAATGGAGGCTTTGCTTCGGCTCGTGGAGTTGAAGCAGGCGGGTTACGTGAGCGAGTCTGAATTTCAGATCATGAAATCGGACATAATGACAAATGCTGCGCGCAACAACGCCGGCCTGCCAGCCGCACTCGGACCGCCCCCTGTCTTCGAAACGCCACCGCCCATGCCTGATCCGGTCGTTCCACCACCTCCACCTGCACCATCGCCAGTCACCCCCGCGCCTGTTGTCACACCACAACCATCACCAATCACACCAGCGCCTGTCATCCCACCATCACCAGTCACCCCTGCGCCTGTCCCACAGACACCAGCGCCCATGCCAAGCACCCAGGCACAGGAAGGGAGTGCCACAGAGACTGGCCCAAGCAGAGATGACACACCACGACGCACCCACCTTGCCAGACCGGCACCCTTCACCTCCCTCGCAGCAGCCGGGGCCAACCCCCTTAAAAACCCCGGCTGGCCTCTCAAAAAAAAGTCTAAAAAAAAATTGTGTTTCCGACTGAGCGAACGTCGCCGGAAACACAAAAAAAAGGGGGAAAACGCCACCCAGGGTCACAAGGCCTGGGCGCATGCTGCAAGGCCGTTGCGAGCTGTTGAGTGACCCTGGGTCGGAGGAATATTTCTGATGGATGCTAGCTGGTTGTGTACTGGATCGAAACAAGCATTGTAGCTATTTTAGACTATTAACACTGCATTCTTATAACTAACTAAATTCTTTCTATCCTAGCGGCTATTAGCATACACGATAACCGGATGACATAAAATTGTCCGCAAATACACACAGCAGATCAAAGAAAGGGGGGCAAAGGTGGAAAATGCAGATCAAACGGGAGTAGAATGTGCACACGCTTATCCGACTCTTGACTTACTATGCCGTGTTCTGAAAGCTGTCGAGGGGCCCCTCCATAGGTTCTCGCATGATTCGTTCGCCTTTGTAACACTATCCGTTTGTAGTACGCTTCGCAATTGTGTTCTTGCACTCTAGCCGAATGGCGGGTGGCGGATTTCCGCGCTCGGGCGCAAGACACAATTATGCTGCTTTTGCAGTGCAAGCCGAACCCGGTTCGCGACTTCGGTTGCGGTAAAGTGTTACGAAGTCTTCGGCTTTCAGATCCGGATACGCGTATGCAACAGATAGTTAGAGGTCACTTGAAGGATACCCGTGTGCAGCGTTCGAAAGAGTTTGCGTATCTGGCGTCTTTTTTTTGGGGGGAACTCTTTCGACCCTCTTCGCAGGTTCGTTTCTAGTTTTGGAAGGTTCGAAACTAGTTTTGGAAGGTTCGTTTCTAGTTTTGGAAAGGTTCGTTTCTGGTGGTCGCAGTCGATTTTTGACACGATTCCCTTGGAATTTCGGCCGATCTCGTTTTAGTTTTGGAAGAGGTTCGTTTCTAGTTTTGGAATCGGTTCGTTTCTAGTTTTGGAAGTGGTTCGTATTTTTTCGAAAAAGTAAACGAACCACTTCCAAAAGTAAACGAAGCGATTCCAAAAGTAAACGAACCGATTCCAAAAGTAAACGAACCGATTCCAAAACTAGAAACGAAGTTTCCAAAAGTAAACGAACCGATTCCAAAAGTAAACGAACCGATTCCAAAAGTAAACGAACCGATTCCAAAAGTAAACGAACCGATTCCAAAACTAGAAACGAAGTTTCCAAAAGTAAACGAACCGATTCCAAAACTAGAAACGAACCTTCCAAAAGTAAACGAACCCCACACCCCCCCCCCACCCGGGGCGGGTTCCGGGTCAAAAAAAAATTTCGAAAAAAAAGTAGTTTTTTCGAGGTTTTTGGGGTGTTTAAGCGCGTTTTGGGGATTCAAAGTCGTTTTTTCGACTGAAAAATTTTCGGTGACCAAAACCACCTTGGTGAAATTTAGGGCGCCCAGGCGGGTTCCGGGTGGAATTTTTGGTCGAAAAAAATTTCGAAATTTTACTTCATTTTTCGGACTTTTTCGAGTACTTTGACTCGTTTTTTTGAAATTTTTTCCGTTTTTTCTTCCCCAACCCGGGCCGATAGGCCCGGGTTGGGGAAGAAACACGCTCCGAAGGAGCGTGACCCCTATATGACCCCCATATGACCCCTATATGACCCCCATATGACCCCCATATGACCCCCATATGACCCCCATATGACCCCTATATGACCCCCATATGACCCCATATGACCCCTATATCACCCCCATATGACAAAACCTTGTGTCTTTTTGGAAATGGCCAAGAAAAAATTTCGGAAAAAATGGGTTTTTTGAATGTTTAAAAGTTTGGAACAAACTCTGCAGTAATTTTTGATGACATTGAGCAAATTTTTTTTTTTCCCAACATTTTTTTTTGGGGTCCATCGGCTCCGTGGGAGCGTTTTAAAAAGACACAAGGTTTTGACCCTGCATGATATGACCCCTATATGACCCCATATGACCCCATATGACCCCCATATGACCCCTATATGACCATATGACCCTATATGACCCCATATGACCCCATATGACCCCATATGACCCCATATGACCCCCCATATGACCCCATATGACCCCCATATGACCCCCTATATGACCCCTATATGACCCCCATATGACCCCTATATGACCCCCATATGACCCCTATATGACCCCCATGACCCCTATGACCCCCATATGACCCCTATGGACCCCCATATGACCCCCATATGACCCCTATATGACCCTAATCATGCAGGGTCAAAACCTTGTGTCTTTTTAAAACGCTCCTGCAGGGGCGATGGAGCCCTAAAAAATTTTTGGAAAAAAAAAAATGCTCAACTTCCTCAAAAATTGCTGCAGAGTTTGTTCCAAACTTTTAAAATTCAAAAAACCCAATTTTTTCCGGAAATTTTTTTTTTTGCCATTTTCAAAAGACACAAGGTTTTGACCCTGCATGATATGACCCCTATATGACCCCCATATGACCCCATATGACCCCTATATGACCCCTATATGACCCCCATATGACCCCTATATGACCCCCATATGACCCCTATATGACCCCCATATGACCCCCATATGACCCCTATATGACCCCCATATGACCCCCATATGACCCCTATATCAGTGTGGGCCCTGTGCCGATTGTGCCGATTGTGCCGAAAAAAACGTGCCGGGCACCTGTGCCGGCACGATTTTCGGCACACCGGCACAACGAGCCGTCATAGCAAAATGGTACCAAAATTATACCACCTCGATACCATGAACATAGCTAAAAGTGGAAGTCGACACATCATGAAGATCCAGTTTTCACAATTTTCAGTTTTTTTTGGGGGGGACCCCCCCCCCCCCCAAATTTGGGGGTGGGGGGGTGCCCCACCAGGTAGCACGAGTGCCTCTGCAATCGTGGGTGTTGTTGGAGCCACCGGCAGCCACGAGTAGCCACCAGCCAGTAGCCACGAGTAGCTACCGGTAGCCACCAGTAGCCACACGCAGCCACCGGCAGTAGCCACCAGGAGCCACCAGTAGCCACCAGCAGTAGTCACTAGGAGCCACTAGCAGCCACGAGTAGCCACCAGCCAGTAGCCACGAGTAGCTACCGGTAGCCACCAGTAGCCACACGCAGCCACCGGCAGTAGCCACCAGGAGCCACCAGTAGCCACCAGCAGTAGTCACTAGGAGCCACTAGCAGCCACGAGTAGCCACCAGCCAGTAGCCACGAGTAGCTACCGGTAGCCACCAGTAGCCACACGCAGCCACCGGCAGTAGCCACCAGGAGCCACCGGTAGCCACTAGCAGCCACCAGTAGTCACCAGCAGCCACGAGTAGCCACCAGCCAGTAGTCACCAGCAGCCGCGAGTAGCCACGAGTAGCTACCAGTAGCCACCGGTAGCCACCGGTAGCCACCAGTAGCCACACGCAGCCACCGGCAGTAGCCACCAGGAGCCACCAGTAGCCACTAGCAGCCACGAGTAGCCACCATTAGTCACCAGCAGCCACCAGGAGCCACCGGCAGCCACCGGCAGTAGTCACGAGCAGCCACGAGCAGCCACCAGTAGTCACCAGCAGCCGCGAGTAGCCACGAGTAGCTACCAGTAGCCACCAGTAGCCTCCGGTAGCCACTAGCAGCCACGAGTAGCCACCATTAGTCACCAGCAGCCACCAGGAGCCACCAGGAGCCACCAGGAGCCACCAGGAGCCACCGGCAGCCACCAGTAGCCACCGGCAGTAGTCACCAGCAGCCACTAGCAGCCACGAGTAGCCACCAGTAGTCACCAGTAGTCACCAGTAGTCACCAGCAGCCGCGAGTAGCCACGAGTAGCTACCAGTAGCCACCGGTAGCCACCAGTAGCCACACGCAGCCACCGGCAGTAGCCACCAGGAGCCACCGGTAGCCACTGGTAGCCACTAGCAGCCACGAGTAGCCAGCATTAGTCACCAGGAGCCACGAGTAGCTACCAGGAGCCACCAGTGGCCACCAGCAGCAACCAGTAGCCACGAGTAGGCACCGGCAGCCACCAGCAGCAACCAGCTACTGCCGGTGGCTGCGTGTGGCTACTCGTGACTGCTGGTGACTACTGATGGCTGCTAGTGGCTACCAGTGGCTCCTGGTGGCTACTGCCGGTGGCTGCGTGTGGCTACCGGTGGCTACTGGTAGCTACTCGTGGCTACTCGCGGCTGCTGGTGACTACTGGTGGCTGCTCGTGGCTGCTGGCTGCTGGTGACTACTGCCGGTGGCTACTGGCGGCTGCCGGTGGCTTCTGGTGGCTCCTGGTGGCTGCTGGTAGCTACTCGTGGCTGCTGGTGACTACTGGTGGCTACTCGTGGCTGCTAGTGGCTCCTGGTGGCTACTGCCGGTGGCTGCGTGTGGCTACTGGTGGCTACCGGTGGCTACTGGTAGCTACTCGTGGCTACTCGCGGCTGCTGGTGACTACAGGTGGCTACTCGTGGCTGCGAGTGGCTGCTGGTGACTACTGCCGGTGGCTTCTGGTGGCTCCTGGTGGCTGCTGGTGGCTGCTGGTAGCTACTCGTGGCTGCTGGTGACTAATGGTGGCTACTCGTGGCTGCTAGTGGCTACCGGTGGCTACCGGTGGCTACTGGTAGCTACTCGTGGGACATCTTGTACTGGAGCGGGAACTTCTTGTCGAGCTCGCTCTGCTCAGTGGTTTGCAATGTTGGTGATGGCCTCTTGGGCGGAACCTACTTGTGCTCCAATAACACCCACGATTGCAGAGGCACTGGGCTGCACAGTGCTACCTGGTGGGGCACCCCCCACCCCCAAATTTGGGGGGGGGGGGGGGGTCCCCCAAAAAAAAAACTGAAAATTGTGAAAACTGGATCTTCATGATGTGTCGACTTCCACTTTTAGCTGTGTTCATGGTATCGAGGTGGTATAATTTTGGTACCATTTTGCTATGACGGCTCGTTGTGCCGATTGTGCCGCTGTGCCGGCACAGCGGCACGCGGCACACTGTGCCGGGAGTGTGCCGCGTGCCGGCACAGGGCCCACACTGCCTATATGACCCCCATATGACCCCCATATGACCCCTATATGACCCCCATATGACCCCATATGACCCCCATTTGACCCCCATATGACCCCTATATGACCCCCATATGACCCCCATATGACCCCTATATGACCCCCATATCATGCAGGGTCAAAACCTTGTGTCTTTTTGCAAATGGCCAAAAAAAAATTTCCGGAAAAAAAATGGGGTTTTTGAATTTTAAAAGTTTGGAACAAACTCTGCAGCAATTTTTGAGGAAGTTGAGCAAAATTTTTTTTTTCCAAAAAATTTTTTAGGGCTCCATCGGCCCCGCGGGAGCGTTTTAAAAAGACACAAGGTTTTGACCCTGCATGATATGACCCCTATATGACCCCCATATGACCCCCCCTATGTCGAAAAAAGGTACTGATGGCGTCATACAGGTGAAATGAATCAAAAAAGGTACTGATGGCGTCATGATTCAAAAGGTCCAAAAAAGGTACCGATGGCGTACGAGAATATGTGAATCAAAAAAGGTACCGATGGCGTACGGAGAATGAATGAATCAAAAAAGGTACCGATGGCGTCATACAGGTGAAATGAATCAAAAAAGGTACCGATGGCGTCAGAGTATGACGCCATCGGGAACGGTGCCATGATATTGCCGCCCCAGCCACCAAACCGGGTACACTGTGCTCAGTACCTTTCACAGTGTTGGAAGAGAAACCTTCGTGGACACGCGAGGCGAACGAGCAGTTGGAGGACTCGTATAGCATGCAGGGTCGAAACCTTGTGTCTTTTTGAAAATGGCCAAAAAAAAAATTCTGGAAAAAAAATGGGTTTTTTGAATTTTAAAAGTTTGGAACAAACTCTGCAGCAATTTTTGAGGAAGTTGAGCAATTTTTTTTTTTTCCAAAATTTTTTTTAGGGCTCCATCGGCCCCGCGGGAGCGTTTTAAAAAGACACAAGGTTTTGACCCTGCATGATAGAGCAAACGTACCATTGGAACACGTCTCGCAGTATTTGCATGTAGTTTCAGATGAATGTGCATCGCTGCGAGATCTACGGTGCGGGTTTTACCAGGTAGAAATACCTGAGATATCTCGGAAACATTTCAGGTTCACCGACAGTCGAGGCAGGTGGTTCGAACTAACTCGGCTACCGATGGGGCACAGTTGCGCTCCTGAAATTATGCATACTCTGACTTCAGTCATCGGAGGACATCCGGACTATGTCAAGGAGGACTTTCGTGCATGCAACGTTACAGTCCATACATGGATCGATAACATTCGGCTGACCGGGAGTAAATCGTCAGTAGAGGCAGAAACCGTTCGTCTGGATAAGACGGCGTGTGAAGCCCGGGTGACCTGGAAACCGAGGACGTTGTCTCAATGTATCATGCAGGGTCAAAACCTTGTGTCTTTTTAAAACGCTCCCGCGGGGCCGATGGAGCCCTAAAAAATTTTTGGAAAAAAAATTTTTTGCTCAACTTCCTCAAAAATTACTGCAAAGTTTGTTCCAAACTTCTAAAATTCAAAAAACCCATTTTTTTTTCCGGAAATTTTTTTTTGGCCATTTCCAAAAAGACACAAGGTTTTGACCCTGCATGGTATGACTTCATTGGTGTAAAGTTTGACCACACGAAAGCTGAGGTAGCTCTGTCAAAAAGAATGTTAGTGAAGCTAGAAAGCGTGAGATTTGAGAGAGTGACAGCAGGCGAATTAGAATCATTCGGAGGCCGGCTCATGCACGCTAGTGCGGTTTCGGGAATTCTTCTCGGAAGATTCTGGTTTGCTATAAAGTATTTACGAAGAGTTATTAACGGGCTTAACTCAGGGAAAATAAACACTTCGACACCTGTTGCTGTTCCACCTTCCGTTCAGAGGGAGTTTAATACTTGGCGCGCTGCTGTCAGCAAGCCGCTCAAAGTGAAGAAGCTTTTCCCGTGCATCCCATCCACGGTTTTCGTGGATGCTTCTCTGAAAGGATGGGGAATGGTGGCGATCGATAGCCGCACAAAGGAGGTTATCATGCAGGGTCAGAACCTTGTGTCTTTTTGGAAATGGCCAAAATTTTATTTCCAGAAAAAAAATGGGTTTTTTGAATTTTAAAATTTTGGAACAAACTCTGTGGTAATTTTTGCGGAAGTTGAGCAAAAATTTTTTTTGCCAATTTTTTTTTTTTGGGGTCCATCGGCCCCGCGGGAGCGTTTTAAAAAGACACAAGGTTCTGACCCTGCATGTTATAGTAGCTGGCAATTCCTGGACCAAATCAGAGTCCGTACTACACATAAATGTACTAGAAGCGCTGGCTTTTCGCAACTCTATCTTTGCACTTCCCCCGGCTTTTTTGAAAAGTAGTATCGATTTTAAGGTCGACAACACGACAGTGGCGTCGGCGGCGAGGAAGGGCGCATGCGTGGCCTCAAAGCCTTTGAACGAAGCAATCGTGGCAGTGTTGACACGCTTGTCAGAATTTGACACACAATTTACAGTGTCGTGGGTGCGCTCTGCAGCGAATATCATGCAGGGTCAGAACCTTGTGTCTTTTTGGAAATGGCCAAAATTTTATTTCCAGAAAAAAAATGGGTTTTTTGAATTTTAAAATTTTGGAACAAACTCTGCGGTAATTTTTGCGGAAGTTGAGCAAAAAAAAATTTTGCCAAATTTTTTTTATCATGCAGGGTCAAAACCTTGTGTCTTTTTAAAACGCTCCCGCGGGGCCGATGGAGCCCTAAAAATATTTTTGGAAAAAAAAAATTTGCTCAACTTCCTCAAAAATTACTGCAGAGTTTGTTCCAAACTTTTAAAATTCAAAAAACCCAATTTTTTTCCGGAATTTTTTTTTTTGCCATTTTCAAAAAGACACAAGGTTTTGACCCTGCATGTTATCATGCAGGGTCAAAACCTTGTGTCTTTCTTGGAAATGGCCAAAATTTTGTTTCCAGAAAAAAAATGGGTTTTTTGAATTTTAAAATTTTGGAACAAAAACTGCGGTAATTTTTGCGGAAGTTGAGCAGATTTTTTTTTTGCCAAAATTTTTTTTTGGGGTCCATTGGCCCCGCGGGAGCGTTTTAAAAAGACACAAGGTTTTGACCCTGCATGTTATGGGGTCCATCGGCCCCGCGGGAGCGTTTTAAAAAGACACAAGGTTTTGACCCTGCATGATATAGCTGACTTGCCTTCCCGCATGTCCCCTGAGCAGCTCTCTTCCAGAAATGGAAAGATGATGGTTAGACAGGCGTTATGGAAGTTTTTTACACGCGATGGGGTTCGTTCTCGTTCAGAAGGTCTTTTTCGCCCTGTCTGGCCGAGACGTTCATCCCCTTCGCTTAGTTAACCTTTCTGGTTTCCCGTTTTCCCCGTTTATCTTTACACCAGCCGCGCGAAGAAGAATTCTCGTAGTTTAACTGAGGGAATTCTGTATCGCAAGGCACTCTCCCACAGGTTACCTTACCCCTCCCGTTCTTTTCCCACCCATCCCGCCCTGTAGGTTCGTTCTTGTTCAGAAGGTCTTTTTCGCCCTGTCTGGCCGAGACGTTCATCCCCTTCGCTTTGTTAACCTTTCTGGTTTCCCGTTTTCCCCGTTTATCTTTAGCATGCAGGGTCAAAACCTTGTGTCTTTTTGAAAATGGCCAAAAAAAAAAATCTGGAAAAAAAGTGGGTTTTTTGAGTTTTAAAGTTTGGAACAAACTCTGCAGCAATTTTTGAGGAAGTTGAGCAAAATTTTTTTTTTTACATTACAAAAAACTTCGGTTAGAGTCGCAAGCCATTTTCATTGAGAAAAACTTCGGTTAGAGTCGCGTAGAGCATTTCCATTACAAAAAACTTCGGTTAGAGTCGCAAGCCATTTTCATTGAGAAAAACTTCGGTTAGAGTCGCGTAGAGCATTTCCATTACAAAAAACTTCGGTTAGAGTCGCAAGCCATTTTCATTGAGAAAAACTTCGGTTAGAGTCGCGTAGAGCATTTCCATTACAAAAACTTCGGTTAGAGTCGCAAGCCATTTTCATTGAGAAAAACTTCGGTTAGAGTCGCGTAGAGCATTTTCATTACAAAAACTTCGGTTAGAGTCGCAAGCCATTTTCGTTGAGAAAAACTTCGGTTAGAGTCGCGTAGAGCATTTCCATTACGAAAAACTTCGGTTAGAGTCGCAAGCCATTTTCATTACAAAAAACTTCGGTTAGAGTCGCAAGGCGGCGGTCCCGATAACGTCGCATGAGACCTTATCGGTACCTCTTTTGCCCATTTCTGGGTTGCGACCTTATCGGTACCTTTTGGGGGTTGCGACCTTATCGGTACCTTTTTGAGGTGCGACCTTATCGGTACCTTTTTGGGGTTGCGACCTTATCGGTACCTCTTTTGGAGGTTGCGACGTTATCGGTACCTCTTTTGGAGGTTGCGACCTTATCGGTACCTCTTTTGGAGGTTGCGACCTTATCGGTACCTTTTTTGGAGGTTGCGACCTTATCGGTACCTTTTTGGGGTTGCGACCTTATCGGTACCTTTTTGAAGAAGAAAAAACGGAAAATTTTTTTTCGAGAAAAAAGCAGTCTGAAAAAAAGACGAGGTGCGACCTTATCGGTACCTTTTGAGAGTGCGACGGTATCGGTACCTCTTTTGGAGGTTGCGACCTTATCGGTACCTATTTTTGAGGTTGCGACCTTATCGGTACCTTTTTCGGAGAAAGTTTCGGAAAAATAATTGGGGGGGGAAAGGTGAAAAAATGTCGAGAAAAAACGTCGGAAAAAAAGAACTCTGAAAACGACAACTCTAAAAAAAGACCAGGTGCTTGTGATGATACTGCACAAAGCCGCTATCGACCTTAGAACTCTTTGCACGTGTCGTGTCATGCGGTCGTCTTGCTTTGTGTCCGGTGTGCGCTTCACGGCCGTAATAGTAGCAGTTTGCACTTGAGCACTTGCAGCAATACTCTAGGCGTAGTCTGAAATGAAGTGATCCGAGGCAGACGACTTTAAAGTGTTGCAAACAGATCACAAACACGCTGAGCTCAAGTATACACTGCAATCAAGTGCTCCTGAACTGCTCGTGTTGCGAACGAATCAGCGGGATAGTGCACGAAAAGATGCTACAGCATACCACTGTTTAGCCAACAAGAACTAAGGCCGGCACGTTTCCGAGGCTGTTTCAATGTCCTGTATGGTTTTTGCATATTGTATTAGCGAAAAGTGCACTTCAAAAAGTACCTGTACCTTCCACAGATCGGCAATGACTCCCATACCGCTTCTGGGGGTGGCTTCTCTGCTTCCAACTTTCCTGTGTGGTGATGTAGGGGACCGCTTGTAGCCCACGAATCAGGGTTGTGCTGCCCCGACACTCAAACGACCTTCAAGGGCTTCAAGGCCAGACGACTGTTTAGTGTTGCAAACGAATCGCAAACACGCTGAGATCGGGACCCCACACACTGAAATCGACTGAGAAGAACCTGAGCGATCTCTCTTAATAAAATATTTAAGCGCCGAAGGCGCAACCACCCAATCCAACTTTGTACACACGAAACAGAGATCTTATGAATCAACGAAAAGCGAGCAAAAAGTAGCTTGTAAAACCGGAACAAGTCGGAAACCCCATCGGGGGAAAGCACGAGATGCAGGTGCTCCAAGGCCAGACGACTGTATAGTGTTGCAAACGAATCGCAAACACGCTGAAGTTGGGACTCCCACACACTGAAATCAAGTGCTCCTAGGCAGACGAACTGTTAGTGTTGCGAACGAATCGCAAACACGCTGAGATTGGGACCCCACACACTGAAATCGACTGAGAACAACCTGAGCGATCTCTCTTAATAAAATATTTAAGCGCCGAAGGCGCAACCACCCAATCCAACTTTGTACACACGAAACAGAGATCTTATGAATCAACGAAAAGTGAGCAAAAAGTAGCCTGTAAAACCGGAACAAGTCGGAAACCCCGTCGGGGGAAAGTACGACCTGCAAGTGCTCCAAGGCCAGACGACTGTATAGTTTGCAAACGAATCGCAAACGCGCTGAAGTTGGGACTCCCACACACTGAAATCAAGTGCTCCTAGGCAGACGAACTGTTAGTGTTGCGAACGAATCGCAAACACACTGAGATTGGGACCCCACACACTGAAAGCGACTGGGAACAACCTGAGCGATCTCTCTTAATAAAAGATTGAAGCGCCGAAGGCGCAACCACCCAATCCGACTTTGTACACGACAACAGGGAATCAGCGGGAAAGTGCACGAAAAGATGCTACGGCATACCACTGATCAGCCAACAAGAACTAAGGCCGGCACGGTTCCGAGGCTGTTTCAATGTCCTGTATGGTGCTTGCATATTGTATCAGCGAAAAGTGCACTTCAAAAAGTACCTGAACCTTCCACAGATCGGCAATGACTCCCATACCGCTTCTGGTGCGGCTTCTCTGCTTCCAACATTCCTGTGTGGTGATGTAGGGGGGTTGGGTTTCATCCTCCAAGCGAGTGGATGCGAACACCGCTTGTAGCCCACGAATCAGGGTTGTGCTGCCCCGACACTCAAACGACCTTCAAGTGCTTCAAGGCCAGACGACAGTTTAATGTTGCAAACGAATCACAAACACGCTGAAGTTGGCACCCCACACACTGAAATCAAGTGCTCCTAGGCAGACGAATTGTTAGTGTTGCAAACGAATCGCAAACTAACTGATATTGGGACCCCACACACTGAAATCGACTGAGAACAACCTGAGCGATCTCTCTTAATAAAAGATTCTAGCGCCGAAGGCGCAACCACCCAATCCGACTTTGTGTACAAAGTCGGATCGAAACAGAGATCTTATGAATCAACGAAAAGCGAGCAAAAAGTAGCCTGTAAAACCGGAACAAGTCGGAAACCCCGTCGGGGAAAGTACGACCTTCAAGTGCTCCAAGGCCAGACGACTGTATAGTGTTGCGAACGAATCGCAAACTCACTGAAATTGAGACCCCACACACTGAAATCGACTGGGAGCAACCTGAGCGATCTCTCTTAATAAAACATTGAAGCGCCGAAGGCGCAACCACCCAATCCGACTTTGTACACACGAAACAGAGATTTTATGAATCAACGAAAAGCGAGCAAAAAGTAGCCTGTAAAACCGGAACAAGTCGGAAACCCCGTCGGGGGAAAGTACGACCTTCAAGTGCTCCAAGGCCAGACGATTGTAGTGTTGCAAACGAATCGCAAACACGCTGAAGTTGGGACTCCCACACACTGAAATCAAGTGCTCCTAGGCAGACGAACTGTTAGTGTTGCGAACGAATCGCAAACTCACTGAAATTGAGACCCCACACACTGAAATCGACTGGGAACAACCTGAGCGATCTCTCTTAATAAAAGATTGAAGCGCCGAAGGCGCAACCACCGAAACCGACTTTGTACACACGAAACAGAGATCTTATGAATCAACGAAAAGCGAGCGAAAAAGAGCGTGAAAAACCGGAAGAAGTCAAAATAGTACCTGTATCTGCCACAAGACTCCTTCGCCAGCGCTGTTTGCGATGTGGTGTTTTCTCTGTTAACATTCCTGTGTGGTGGAGTTGGGGTTGGTTTACCATCCTCCAAGCGAATGGATTGGAACAGCACTTGTAGCCTACAAATCCGGTTTGTCCTGCTTCATCGTAGCTGGCTGCGCAACAAGAACAAAAGTGTGGAAAGTAAGTAACTATGTATTTCTTTGTCTCCCCATCCACCTATATGTGTGGCTGTCATCAGAGAGAGAATCATTACGTTGTTGGTGCCGTGCGCCTACAACGACGCGGCCTTGTCGTAAACGATGATGATTGCGTCGATGATGGCGCAGCCGGGGGCGTTCTGGCTGGTGGGTGCGACCGCCTGCGAGTGTTAACAGGTTGTGTCGCTGGTTCTTTTTGATCGCTTGGCCCACGGCGGCGGCTAGCACCTTGGCAGAGACTCTCAACTCCCGCTGAACAATACGTCTTGCGGATACTCGGGCACCGCATCAGTGCTTGCCCAACATCCATTCGGTCTCCAGCAGCAAAGCACTTGTGAGATCGCTGTTCAGTGTGGAGGTCGGATTGGGTGGTTGCGCCTTCGGCGCTTGAATCTTTTATCAAGAGAGATCGCTCAGGTTGTTCTCAGTCGATTTCAGTGTGTGGGGTCCCGATCTCAGCGTGTTTGCGATTCGTTCGCAACACTAACAGTTCGTCTGCCTAGGAGCACTTGATTTCAGTGTGTGGGGGTCCCAACTTCAGCGTGTTTGCGATTCGTTTGCAACACTATACAGTCGTCTGGCCTTGGAGCACTTGAAGGTCGTATTTTCCCGTCTTTTTTCCTAGTTTTTCGCCGACTGTCTTTCCGACTTTTCCCGGGTTTTACACGCTCTTTTTCGCTCGCTTTTCGTTGATTCATAAGATCTCTGTTTCGTGTGTACATAGTTGGATTGGGTGGTTGCGCCTTCGGCGCTTGAATCTTTTATCAAGAGAGATCGCTCAGGTTGTTCTCAGTCGATTTCAGTGTGTGGGGTCCCGATCTCAGCGTGTTTGCGATTCGTTCGCAACACTAACAGTTCGTCTGCCTAGGAGCACTTGATTTCAGTGTGTGGGGGTCCCAACTTCAGCGTGTTTGCGATTCGTTTGCAACACTATACAGTCGTCTGGCCTTGGAGCACTTGAAGGTCGTATTTTCCCGTCTTTTTTCCAAGTTTTTCGCCGACTGTCTTTCCGACTTTTCCCGGGGTTTTCACGCTCTTTTTCGCTCGCTTTTCGTTGATTCATAAGATCTCTGTTTCGTGTGTACAAAGTTGGATTGGGTGGTTGCGCCTTCGGCGCTTGAATCTTTTATTAAGAGAGATCGCTCAGGTTGTTCTCAGTCGATTTCAGTGTGTGGGGTCCCGATCTCAGCGTGTTTGCGATTCGTTCGCAACACTAACAGTTCGTCTGCCTAGGAGCACTTGATTTCAGTGTGTGGGAGTCCCAACTTCAGCGTGTTTGCGATTCGTTTGCAACACTATACAGTCGTCTGGCCTTGGAGCACTTGAAGGTCGTATTTTCCCGTCTTTTTCCTAGTTTTTCGCCGACTGTCTTTCCGACTTTTCCCGGGTTTTACACGCTCTTTTTCGCTCGCTTTTCGTTGATTCATAAGATCTCTGTTTCGTGTGTACATAGTTGGATTGGGTGGTTGCGCCTTCGGCGCTTGAATCTTTTATTAAGAGAGATCGCTCAGGTTGTTCTCAGTCGATTTCAGTGTGTGGGGTCCCGATCTCAGCGTGTTTGCGATTCGTTCGCAACACTAACAGTTCGTCTGCCTAGGAGCACTTGATTTCAGTGTGTGGGGGTCCCAACTTCAGCGTGTTTGCGATTCGTTTGCAACACTATACAGTCGTCTGGCCTTGGAGCACTTGAAGGTCGTATTTTCCCGTCTTTTTTCCAAGTTTTTCGCCGACTGTCTTTCCGACTTTTACCGGGTTTTTCACGCTCTTTTTCGCTCGCTTTTCGTTGATTCATAAGATCTCTGTTTCGTGTGTACATAGTTGTGATTCGTTTGCAACACTACAATCGTCTGGCCTTGGAGCACTTGAAGGTCTTTGTTCCCGTCTTTTTTCAGTGTTTCGCCGACTGTTTTTCCCGACTTCCTCCAGGGTTTGTAAACACTCTTTTTTGCTCGCTTTTTCGCTGAATCGTAAGATCTCTGTTTCATGTGTACATAGTTGGATTGGGTGGTTTCGGTTTTTTTTTGGCCCAAAAATTTTCGGAAATTTTTCGGAGTTTTTTTTTTGGCCCAAAAAATTTTCGGAAATTTTCGGTTTTTTTTTTTTTTGGCCCAAAAATTTTTTGGAAAATTTTCAGATTTTTTTTTGGCCCAAAATTTTTCGGAAATTTTTCGGATTTTTTTTTTCGGCCCAAAAAATTTTCGGAATTTTTTTCGAAATTTTTTTTTGGAAAATTTTCGGATTTTTTTTTGGCCTGAAAATATTTCGGGAAAATTTGGTCACAATCCCAAAAAAGGTAGAGATAA
>JAPJBO010001900.1:0-26107 GCA_030068145.1 Diplonema papillatum
GGAAACTCGCCAGTCAGCGCTACCACGGAAGAGAGGGGCCTGCCCGGGGGGACGGCGGAGGTCAACACGGTGCCGGCTGCGACGGGGCGGGTGAGGGCGAAGGTGGCGGTGAACAGGGCCGAGGGCTCCTTCGCGGTCGTGAACTGGTACGGCGCGATCGAGCCGGTCGCCGACGGCGGTGCGGCGTGGAGCAATGGCACGATGGATCGCCGGGACGCCCCGGGCATTCTCGTCGCGTGCAGCATGACGTGCAGCAGCGTCGCCTGCGCCTCGCGGGATGTCGAGACCAGCCCTAGGTGTTTGCACGCGTTTCCGAAGGCTGCGGCCGCACCGTGGAGAGCCGCGCGTTGGCTGCGGATGTCGTCTGGCCAGCACTTCGTTTGGGCCTCGGCCATCGGCGACATGGAAGCGACGTCGATCCCGTCGAGTAGCAGCTTCAACGCGAGATCGACCTCGTCTTCGGTCAACAGCGAGCCTTCGCCCGCGCCGTCCAGTCGGTCGTGCACTTTTTTTGCCCACTCTTTCACCACCTTTTCGTCCAGCTCGCGCACTTGAATCATCTGGTCGCTGCGGACCTCGCAGACCAGGTCCCCTTTCGCCATGTCCTCCTTGGCCACCGCCGCCAGGCGGCCGCCGGCGACGTCGAACGCCACGCTCGGGTGCACCTTCACGCCGGCCCGCTCCAAAAATCGGGTGTACCGCACCACCTCGTCCGGCACGCCGCAGCCTGCGGTAGCGAAGGCAAGGACGCAAACAAGCCTTTGCATTGTTCCTCAGCGTTCTTCTTTTTTGTATAAGCACCTGCTTTGTGGGAAATACTTGAGACTGCCAGTTGCGAAATCCCAAAGGAGGTGATGTTGTAGGCCACAGGAAACACAGGTACGTCTGGGGTTTAGTGGCGGGTAAACATTCAAGAAGACAAAAAACGCGGCCTATCTACCTTCGCCTAGAGGCGCCTTTTGGGTTCTTTAGGGGGGTTGCAACGTCGTCTCACAACGCAGCTCATCCGCCTCGCACATTTTGAATCGGCTGGTCGCTGCGGATCTCGCAGACCAGGTCCCCTTTCGCCATGTCCTCCTTGGCCACCGCCGCCAGGCGGCCGCCGACGTCGAACGCCACGCTCGGGTGCACCTTCACGCCGGCCCGCTCCAAAAACCGGGTGTCCCGCACCTCCTCGTCCGGCACGCCGCAGCCTGCGGTAGCGAAGGCAAGGACGCAAACAAGCCTTTGCATTGTTTCTCAGCGTTCTTCTTTTGTATAAGCACCTGCTTTGTGGGAAATACGTGAGACTGCCAGTTGCGAAATCCCAAAGGAGGTGATGTTGTAGGCCACAGGAAACACAGGTACGTCTGGGGGTTTAGTGGCGGGTAAACATTCAAGAAGCCAAAAAACGCGGCCTATCTACCTTCGCTTAGAAGCGCCTTTTTGGGTTCTTTAGGGGGGTTGCAACGTCGTCTCACAACGCAGCTCATCCGCCTCGCACATTTTGAATCGGCTGGTCGCTGCGGGCCTCGCAGACCAGGTCCCCTTTCACCATGTCCAAGAATTCTGATCAACCACCAAAACACGCTGCCTGCGTCTTTTTAGCTGCACAATACATTGAAGGGCAACCCGCAAGATTGTTAGTACTAAAATCATGGGTCAGCTACCTCGCCTGGAGGCGCCTTTTGGGTTCTTTATCGGGTTACATCGTCGTCTCACGACGCTCACCCCCGCCTCGCCACTTGAATCAGCGGTTGCGGCGGACCTCGCAGTCCAGCTTCCCTTTCGCCTCCAACTTGAGAGCTAACCTTAGCTAAGGCAATGAAAAAGGGGCGGGAAGAAAAAGGCTGACACGAGAGAAATGTGCAGGATTGAGGGTACATTTGCTAAACTTTTATTTCCGCTTGCTGTTTCTTTTTCTTCGATTCTACTGCGGGAGGGAAGAGCAGAAGGCGGAAGACTCGAGAGAGAATGAGAGACAAAAGACAGAGAGAACATGAACAGGGTTGACTGGTACAATTCATTGCGACCCATCGCAATGGAAGAGAGGTTAAAAGCGGCGGCTCGGCCGCCTTGAAGGAATACGGTGCACCAGACCTCCGCTGCAAACGACAGTTTCTGCCGCCCAGGCGGACAAGCAACCGCCGTGGGGGGTGCCGGCAAGAACGTGCTCGGAATGGATATGTGCCCAACACTATGTGCTCAACACCGCACTGGTCGCGTCTGCGCCGTGTTTCGGTCCTTCAAGCTACGGACACGTGAAGTGGACCATCATCAACGCTGAGAATGAGTGTTTGCAGGCAGGACACTGGTGTGAGTCAAGTTTGCAAGGCGGCTGCTCGTAACAGCCCGGACCGCTCGTGCTGCCAGAGCACAGGCGAATCCGTGATGGGGAGGAGGCCCCTACAACCGCGTCTGAGCGATCGGTTGAAAAAACCCCCGCCCTGATTGTGACTGCGACTCGCTAGGCCGTGGGGGGGTGTGGGCCATCCAACGGGCGCTATTTTGCTGCGGGCAGAACATCCGCTCGAAGGCGGCGGCGGCTTCTTCTGGATGGTGGTTTGACACAGGGTGCGGAGAGCGGCGGTGGGGGAAACCGCCTCCGAAATACAAGGCGAGAGGTGAGGCTGGAGCGTCGACGCAGCTTGCTGTTAATGTAGACATGCAACAGCAGCTTGGATGTTGATGTAGATAAGAGACGATGCCAGAAGGGGGAGGGGGTATTGCAAGAACGTGCTTGGAACGGATTTGTGCTCAAAACCGCACTGGTCCCGCCTGCCCCGTGTTTCGGTCCTCTAAGCCACGGACACGTAAAGCGGATCATCATCAGCGCGGAACCTGAGTGTCTGCAGACGGGACAGCGGTGTGTCTGGTTTGCCAGGCGGCTGTTCGTTGCTAGCCACAGCCAGGACCACCCGTGCTATCAGAGCACAGGCGGATCTGTTCACGGAGAGGAGGCTCCTACAACCGTGTCTGAGCAATCAGCAAAAAAACTCCTTTTGGCATCCTTCCATCTAGAGCAGCGAGGCTGTTCAGTGGATCTGCCACAGGAGGCCAGGTGCTCAATAAAGAGAGAGAGAGAGAGCGAGAGAGACGAGTTAGAGTGCAGGGACCATTTCTCCGGGGAGTTTCCGGTTCTCACTTCTCCCCGTACTGTTACGGAGCCGCGCTGCGGGTCGCGGCTCTGGTACGGTGGGTGATGGCGCCGACGAGGCGCTGCCGGGGAAAGGGGAAGGGGAGATTGCAAAAACATGCTTCGATTTGGTTGTATGCTCACCACCGCCACTGGTCCTTTATGCACTGTGTTTCAGTCAGTCCTTAATCCACGGAAACATGAGGCGGACCATCATCAGCGCGGGACCAGAGTGTCTGCTGACCGGACATCGGTGTGAGTCTGGTTTGTCAGGCGGCTGCTCGCAACACGGCGGTCTTCCAGCTTTTTCACCCTATGGTGCCCATACCAACGTGTTGGGCGTTAACGTGTACAATTCGCACGCAGAACTGGTTCGGAAAGGTTTGGGGGTTCAAATCGGAGTTGCCAGCCTCATCGCGGTGGCCCCCGTCCACGTAGCACGGCTAATGGCAACACGTGCACAGTGCGCTGCTCAGGGTGGTTGAAGGCCTGTCAGTAGTCCCGAGGGACGATAGTATAAATTTGTTGCATTAGTAGGCGTTCGACTACCCTGAGAAACGCACTAACGATAGTACTAATGCAATCCCTTACTAAACTGGTTCGGAAAGGTGCTGTACAAAAAGCAACGTTCACGAAGCTAAGCACGCGGTGCCGCCTGATGCTTCTCGTGGGACTCACCAGCCTTGCTTGTCGAGGAAAAAGTGCGGGGAGAGGATATTGGGTCTACGAAGTATCCCACGGAGGGAAGACCCGCATGGCGGGAGTGTACGACCGGCTCCGGCCGAAGCTCCTGCTCTCCATGTTCCTGCTCCCCAGGAGCGCTTTCCCGCGGGGCGTCGCTGGGGCCTTCGCGTGCCCGCTGTGCTGGTTGAAGATGTCCGATTCGTTCACGGGCAGGCCGTGGCGGCCCCGGATGCACCCTTTGCCGCTCGCGGTGACGACGTCGGACATGTCCTGGCACGTTTTCGTCTGGTAAGCCTGCTTGTTGAAGATGTCCGAATTTGCCGGCAACGGATGCGGATGCTGCTGCGTGGGACCCTTGTATTTATACTCCACCTGCGTGTGTATTTGTTCATGTTCCTGGCGTACAGTGGGTAACGTCTGAAGCGAAGTGTAGCACATCTGTCACTTTCTACAGTCGGTTTTGATGCTGTTCTGGGTCCAGCGACTCTCCGAAGGGTGAATCCGTGCCATTCGTTGGAGACGCTTTTCTGCTCGTGCTTCGTCCTGCTGCTGTGCGCTTACATCCCGTTTCCGTAGTCGGTCATCTTTTTCTCGGTTACTGGGGGGGGTCGAATACAAGAGGTACCTCTTGTATGCGGCGTGCCAATCCTGCAATTTTCCGAAAAAGAAATAGAAAAAAGTACCGCAAACCCGGAACCCGCGGGAACCCCCTTCTTCTTGGAAGACGCACGTAATTTGTGGTCCCCGGGTCTAATTTTCACGGTTCTCGTCATCGGAGCTGCACGCGAGCACAAAGTCGCCGAGAAAGGTCTGCTACATGGGCCAAAAATACTCGACGTAGCTGCTTCGACTCCGAATGGAAGGGGGGAAATATAGAGGTAAGGGGCAAATACAATACAAACACAATCTGATTTGTTCTTCGCTTACACCACGTAGCCTGCTTCACCCACTCCACCGCGGCCTCCCTGCTCCACTTCATCCCTTTTTGTTCTTCACTTACACCACCGTGTGTTGTTTTCTCACTCAGGACTTTGACCTGTTGTGTTTGTGTGATTTGTCGTGTAGGGGTAGACCCGCATGACCTCACGTCCGTTCAACACGTGGTTCGGTAGTTACAGCACTTGGGATCCCTTCTGTTCTTTGTCGGGCAGCATCGTCGAGCATTTCCTTTCAAGCTGGCGCTTATGTAACAAAGAAATGTCACCAACCAGTCCGTCCTTCCCAATGAAACCTGGTGGTTTCAATGCCCGGTGCCCGGCATCTGGTTAAGACCCACGAACCACGCACATAATTTGTGGTCCCCGGGTCTATTTTTCACGGTTCTCTTCATCGGAGCTGCACGCGAGCACAAAGTCGCCGAGAAAGGTCTGCTACATGGGCCAACAAAGAAATGTCACCAACCAGTCCGTCCTTCCCAATGAAACCCTGGTGGTTTCAATGCCCGGTGCCCGGCATCTGGTAAAGACCCACGAATCACGCACATAATTTTGGTCCCCGGGTCTATTTTTCACGGTTCTCTTCATCGGAGCTCATCGCGATCAGAAACCCGTCAAAAAAGGTCTGCTATGCGGACCAAGAAAAAATCCAACTTTTTTCCAGATTTCCAAAATGCCTCTTCTATTTAAGATACCTCTTGTATTCAAGGTACCTCCTGTATTCGACCCCCCCCCAGTAATAGGAGGTCACGAGTCTATTTGTCCTGCGGGATGGGGGACGATCCAGTAGGACGCTCCTGCATCACATTCTTTTGTATAGCACCTGCTTTGTAGGAAATGCTTGAGGAGACTGCCAGTTGCGATAGATCAAAGGAGGTAAATGTGCTGCAGCCCACACGAAACACAGGTAAATCTGGGTTTAGTGCGTTCAACAAAAAAGATCCACTTTGTAGTTGTATTGTTTTCTCCCCCTCTAGCCTCCTTCGAAATGAGCACAAGGCAGACCCTCGAGTATTATTGTGGCAGGTTCTCATTCTTTTGAAAACACGATACGTACCTTCGGCAGGCTGATGACGATCGGCCCAGTCCGCAACTTCGCAATTTTCGGCGTGATGTGAGACATGCTGCCGCTGTACTGGTTCCCGATTATATCGCCGTAGCCGTGGCTGTGTGTGGGTATATTTGAGGTTTTGGCGGTCAAGTGCCACGGGCACCGCTGGCAGTGGCTCAGGCTGTTGAAGTTGCCGTTCGCCGAAGCTAGTCGTGGCCCTATTAATCCGATGTGCCCTGAGTAACTCACGCCTTCCTCCAGACCGGGTTCTGGCTAAGAGACGTTCAGCCATACTCCATCCAGTGGGAGCATCACGGCTCTTTCCGATCGAACAACCGCAGATACCAGGGACTAGAAACGAGTGAAGTTTCTCTCGTACTACCCTGAACTGCTGTCAGTAGGGAGCCCACTTGTTTGCTTAAAGGTCAACCGGAGACCCTAAAATCCCGGAATCTCAGCGAGCGTTAAACTCTAAAAAAAGCGAACCTTCCGTGCACCGCTTCGTTCCGCAGCCTCGCGACGCGCAGCATGCTGTTCTCCGTCGGGCGGGCGTCGGTGTGGGTCAGGAACGTTTGGTTGAACTTGAACGCGGGGTGCGACGTCGACCGGCGGCGGCCGCTGGGCGAGTCGGGCCGCGGCGACGCGGGGGTGACCAGCCGGATGTGCGGGACGGTGCGTGGCGTCTCGGACCGGGTCACGGAGGTGTCGTGGTGCAGCATGGCGGACGTGTCCTTCTTAACGTATCTGTTTCGCCTTTGGGAGGGAGACGGCGCGAAGCTGCCGTTGACCGGCACGCTCCGCGAGCGCTGCCCGCTGGCCGTGACGCCCATCATCGCCAGCTGCTCCGACGTCTGGTTCGTGGGGATCTTGAACTTCCCGGGGTGCCCCGTCCGGCCTGTCCGCCGTACGGACGGCGGCTGCCCTGGGAACCCCGAAACCGCGACGAATTCGGCGAGGGGCCGCGGGGCGTTGATGGTGGTGCCGAACGGCGTGTCGATGCCGCGCGGGATGGGGACGGACCGGCGCTCCTCGTGGACTTCGGCCATCACCCGCTGCGCGTGCGAGGGCGGGCCGTCGAGCCGCCGTTTGAAGGACTCCTTCAGCGGGCTGTTTTTGTCCGGGACGTGCAGGATCTTCTTGCCCTTGCTCCCGATCGGGGCGTCGGCGAACCGCAAGTGCACCGCACTCACGTCGGACGCCATCGACCGCACGTCGTCGACGCAGCCGACGGGGTGCTTGTTGACGTGGGTCAGCTTCCTCCCGACGAAGCTGTCGAGCCCGTGGCGCTCCGCCGGTGTGCCTTGCTCGACGAACGCGAGCTTCATATACTCCAGCTTGCACCCCAGCGGCTCCGCCGGCGCCTTCGTCACGTGCACGTCGTTCACGCCCTCCACGCTGTACTCGTGCCGCCTCCGCACCGACCGCTTGCCCCCCCTCACGGCGCCGAACGCCTTGTTCAGCATCTCGACGTTCGACCCCGGCTGGTCGCCGGTCGACTTCGACAGCGGCTCGTTCCACCGCCGCGCGTCGGGGTACCCATTGGTCAACGACGGCTTCAAGGACGCGCTGCGCGGCATGTGGTTGGAGGCACGGAGAGGGAGGGGGCGCTTCGCTGGCGGTGGGTAGTTTTTTGTATAAGCACCTGCTTTGTAGGAAGTACTTGAGGAGGCTGCCAGCTGCAAAAGATCAAAGGAGGTTAATGTGCTGTAGTCCACACGAAACACAGGTGAATCTGGGTTTAGTGGCGGGCGTGTGGATAATACGGGTTAAATTCTTCCTTCGGTGCGGTTGCCTTCTGAGCCGTCGTCGCCGCTCCGACGTCCGAATTTAACTCTTGTTTAATAGCCTCTACCAAGCATACCTCGGCTACATTTCACAACTGTGCCTCGGTTGTGTTCCTTAACTGGATTGCTGGCGCGATGGGATGAGCTGCCCGGCGAAAATATGGCCGCCATGGCGGCTGCAGTTGCGGGCCTAGCCGGCGCGACCGCAAGCAGACGGCTGCGTGCGCAACCACCGTTGCCAGCTCGACCGGCGTGTGAGCACGGGCTTGCGCTGCCGTGGGCCCGATCGCGCTCTCCACGCGGTACCATGGGATTGTCCCTTCGCCGGACAGCTCTAGCAAACCAGGGAACACAAACCTGCACACTGAAAGTACGTACGAACGCACCACCGTGAGTAGCCAGGCACTCTGAACACAGCTAGAGTGCTGCGCTCTTCGACTTGTACACATGTACCGCCGCCGGGCAATAAAACTTGACCGCGTAGGTCCAGGCGCGGGTCACGGGGAGCCTTCTCGCCGCACCTTCGAATCAGCGCCGCATCCGCCCAGTCGCCCTGTGACGACCTCATTCCGACCCCCAAGAGGGTGCAGCACCTGCCCACTCTTCCAGTGGGTCCCATACCGGTTACCGTACAGTCCAGCCCAGCCCAGCCTACTCAGGGTGTCCAGCACCTCTGGCCTCAGTCCCGCGGAGGACGCCGTAGTACTCGGTGTGATTTGGGGAAAAGGGCGCAGCAACTCGGCGCCTCGCCAGCGCCATTCTCTTCAGCAATGAGAAGACCTTACCGGGCAGTACCTGATACGAGCCGGGTGTCATTGCAAAAGGCACCATGAAGGCGATCGGCGCGGAGACTTTGGCACGGGGATTTGTCCTCCACGACCAGCGGGCGCTGAGAAAGGAGGCTCCCGACGCAGTGTAGAAAGAGCCTCCGAATCAGGAGCTTTCGTGCAGCACCGCGTGCTCCGCCGCGCCGCAGTTGCTCGAGGACCGCACAGATCCTGCAGCATGCAGTCGATCATTACCGAGGATATTGGCCCAGCAAAGGTGGAATGAGGCTCGTCTGGCACTGCATCAAGGGGAAGGGGAACGGTACAAGGGGGTCTGTCTCGAAAGGATAGACCTAGTTCCCCCCTTTGCTGCCGAATGCCCCAGACAATGACGGCTCCGGGGGCACAGGCAGCCGCCAAAAACCCTCCAGGCGGCGAACAGAGGTCGGATATGGCTCACCCCCGTTCTCGCCGCATACTCCGCTGTACTGGAGCTGTAGACGGCCTTCGTCCTCGCGGTTGTATTCGGGGACCCGATGTGGTCCCGTGCGCGCTCCGGAGCGTGTGCTCTGAGCGCACTCAGCGTACGGCGCTGTGCCGTCACCTTTCCTTTCGCTGGTCTCCCCCGGGACGTCCCCACGATCTCCCGGGTCTCTCGCGAAGCCTCCCACCCCCCGGAGAAGCGTTGAAGGCGAAGGTACACGTAAACCTTGAAGGGGGGGACCGGGCGATAGCTATAGGGAAGATTCCTGAGCGACAGGACCGGGAGCCCTGCAGCGACACTGTCAGCTCTTCCATTCTTCATCAAAGAACTCACCTTTCACGAAGGAGAGCTGCCTGATACTCCTAGACATCCTCTTTCCTTCCATTTCCTGGGTGGGTGGGTGGGAAAATCGGAGGAAGGTGCTTGGTAGATCTCGCTCCTGCCGGCGCTTGCGCGAAATTAGCTGAATTAAACGCCCATTAAATTCTTCCTTCGGTGCGGTTGCCTTCTGAGCCGTCGTCGCCGCTCCGACGTCCGAATTTAACTCTTGTTTAATAGCCTCTACCAAGCATACCTCGGCTACATTTCACAACTGTGCCTCGGTTGTGTTCCTTAACTGGATTGCTGGCGCGATGGGATGAGCTGCCCGGCGAAAATATGGCCGCCATGGCGGCTGCAGTTGCGGGCCTAGCCGGCGCGACCGCAAGCAGACGGCTGCGTGCGCAACCACCGTTGCCAGCTCGACCGGCGTGTGAGCACGGGCTTGCGCTGCCGTGGGCCCGATCGCGCTCTCCACGCGGTACCATGGGATTGTCCCAATGGCTTCTATCCCAATGGTCCCTAGCCAGCAGACCGAGTAGGGAGGAACAGCAGACTGGAATGCATCTCCCTCTTTCCTACGCAGAGGCCACACGCGGAAACGCTGCCGACAAGTCGTTTCTTCCCGACCAGGTGAGCCACTTTCTTCTCAGCCACACCTTGTTCGAGGACGCGCTCCCACGGCTTACAGAAGCCAACTTCTGACCACCTGAGCTCCAAATGCGAGAGCAAGATGCCACCAATTGCAGAGCGTTCTGGCACTTGCTAAGGGACTACAGGCATCAACGGTCCTGGGATGCAGCCCGTGAGCTGCAGTGCCTTGCTGGCACCCTAGAGCGTCAGCCTCTATAAACCAGGAGTCGGTGTCGACGAAAAAACTGTGGCTGACCATCTTCCTCCCACACACAGCCAACATGGCTCGTCGAGGAAATACGAGACACTCACATAGCGCCCACGTAGCGTTTATTGTGTTGAGCATCCGCATTCAAATGTGTTCATGAGAGTCAGCGACGACAAGAAAACTGGCCGCGGCATACGAAACTTCATCTCGTGCTCAGACGCACCATGCAACTACTTCGCAGCGTCATTTCCATCGTTTACCCAGCGCGAGCGAGGCCAGAAGGGACATTCCTAAATGCGGAAGGACTTCGGAAAAATCGTTGTGCTTGCAGAGCGTGTGACAGGAGCCACAAGCTGCCTCGTCCTCGACTCCGCTCGAATCAAGCTCCCAAGCACCTAAGTACATGGATCGGTAGACTGACCCCTGCCGAAATGCATGTTGACATCCACAGGACGATCGCCTTCTAGTTGCTTACAGAAAGCGCCCTAACTATTTGGGCAAGCATCCTACCTGACAGTGCAGCCACGTGGAGCGCCTTCCCAGCACCGACCTTTGGAGGGACTGCCCGGCCGCCTCGACCGGGGTCCTTGCACAATACACGACCGCACAGTACAACGAGTCATCCATCTGCGCCATCTCTGTTGCCACGGCCTCGCCTCCGGGGCATACTCCTTATCAACTTGCAGCTATCACGTCATGAACATCTGCAGGGGAGGAACGCACACACAAGCCGGCCCACCCTCCGAACGTCATTACGCGCCCTATGCCACGCAGCGCAGACACCTCTTTCACTTCGTCACTGCCGCCGCCGTGATGCTCGCCCACTTTTGACTGCCGAGACTCGGTCCGAGTCCTCAAGGAGTACGGCCTCGGGGTCCTTTTGCTATCGGACAGCGACACCAGCCCTGCCTTTCCAAACAAAAAGAAGAAGCTGCGCAATTTCAGACGCTTCCCCAGTTCTTACTACACCTGTGAAACAGTAGGAGGCCCTACTATAGTCGCGGAAGACAGTCTCTGGGACTGCACGGGTCTTCCTGCCAGACAGCTCGGTCCCATGTCCTCTTCCTGGGGCGCACGGCCCTCTTCCGGAGTAATCTCCGGGACAGGGCACAGCCCTCTTCCGGGAGGAGTCACGGCGACAGCCTCTGGGCAGGGCGCGAGACCCTCTTGGGAAGTCGCCGGTCGCTGGGTCCGGATCCGCGACTTCAACGTCGTCCATTGCCGTCTCGAATATGCGGAGCTCTTCTTCAAGCCGCGAAACGATCCTCCTTTTGCCGACCTGCATTTACTTCACGCGCCGATTCGCATCGAGTAGGGCCGCCTTCATCTCTGTCGACTCTTCCGCGTCCACCTGAGATCGACGGTGCTCTGCAGCTCTTCCTGGTCGCCTTGTAACTGAGATCGGCATCCAGCCTACCAACCTGTCTTTCAAGCGGGCTTCCACTCTGCGCTGCGTTGTTCTTCAAGTCGATGATCAATTGCGCAGAGGTTGATTCTGCTTCTTGGCTGTCAGCTTTGCGACGTCGACAGGGCGCACGGCCCTCTTCCGGAGGAGTCACGGAGACAACCTCTGGGAAGGGCGCAAGGCCCTCTTCCGGAGAAGCCACATGGACAGTCTCTGGGACAGGGCGCACGGCCCTCTTCCGGAGAAGCCACATGGGCAGTCTCTGGGACAGGGCGCACGGCCCTCTTCCGGAGAAGCCACATGGACAGTCTCTGGGAAGGGCGCACGGCCCTCTTCCGGAGAAGCCACATGGGCAGTCTCTGGGACAGGGCGCACGGCCCTCTTCCGGAGGAGTCACGGAGACAGCCTCTGGGAAGGGCGCAAGGCCCTCTTCCGGAGAAGCCACATGGACAGTCTCTGGGAAGGGCGCACGGCCCTCTTCCGGAGGAGTCACGGAGACAGCCTCTGGGAAGGGCGCAAGGCCCTCTTCCGGAGAAGCCACATGGACAGTCTCTGGGAAGGGCGCACGGCCCTCTTCCGGAGAAGCCACATGGGCAGTCTCTGGGACAGGGCGCACGGCCCTCTTCCGGAGGAGTCACGGAGACAGCCTCTGGGAAGGGCGCAAGGCCCTCTTCCGGAGAAGCCACATGGACAGTCTCTGGGAAGGGCGCACGGCCCTCTTCCGGAGGAGTCACGGAGACAACCTCTGGGAAGGGCGCAAGGCCCTCTTCCGGAGAAGCCACATGGACAGTCTCTGGGAAGGGCGCACGGCCCTCTTCCGGAGAAGCCACATGGGCAGTCTCTGGGACAGGGCGCACGGCCCTCTTCCGGAGGAGTCACGGAGACAGCCTCTGGGAAGGGCGCAAGGCCCTCTTCCGGAGAAGCCACATGGACAGTCTCTGGGAAGGGCGCACGGCCCTCTTCCGGAGGAGTCACGGAGACAACCTCTGGGAAGGGCGCAAGGCCCTCTTCCGGAGAAGCCACATGGACAGTCTCTGGGAAGGGCGCACGGCCCTCTTCCGGAGAAGCCACATGGACAGTCTCTGGGACAGGGCGCACGGCCCTCTTCCGGAGGAGTCACGGAGACAGCCTCTGGGAAGGGCGCAAGGCCCTCTTCCGGAGAAGCCACATGGACAGTCTCTGGGAAGGGCGCACGGCCCTCTTCCGGAGGAGTCACGGAGACAGCCTCTGGGAAGGGCGCAAGGCCCTCTTCCGGAGAAGCCACATGGACAGTCTCTGGGAAGGGCGCACGGCCCTCTTCCGGAGAAGCCACATGGGCAGTCTCTGGGACAGGGCGCACGGCCCTCTTCCGGAGGAGTCACGGAGACAGCCTCTGGGAAGGGCGCAAGGCCCTCTTCCGGAGAAGCCACATGGACAGTCTCTGGGAAGGGCGCACGGCCCTCTTCCGGAGGAGTCACGGAGACAGCCTCTGGGAAGGGCGCAAGGCCCTCTTCCGGAGAAGCCACATGGACAGTCTCTGGGAAGGGCGCACGGCCCTCTTCCGGAGAAGCCACATGGGCAGTCTCTGGGACAGGGCGCACGGCCCTCTTCCGGAGGAGTCACGGAGACAGCCTCTGGGAAGGGCGCAAGGCCCTCTTCCGGAGAAGCCACATGGACAGTCTCTGGGAAGGGCGCACGGCCCTCTTCCGGAGGAGTCACGGAGACAACCTCTGGGAAGGGCGCAAGGCCCTCTTCCGGAGAAGCCACATGGACAGTCTCTGGGAAGGGCGCACGGCCCTCTTCCGGAGAAGCCACATGGGCAGTCTCTGGGACAGGGCGCACGGCCCTCTTCCGGAGGAGTCACGGAGACAGCCTCTGGGCAGGGCGCGAGACCCTCGTGGGAAGTCGCCGGTCGCCGGGTCCGGATCCGCGACTTCAACGTCGTCCATTGCCGTCTCGAATATGCGGAGCTCTTCTTCAAGCCGCGAAACGATCCTCCTTTTGCCGACCTGCATTTACTTCACGCGCCGATTCGCATCGAGTAGGGCCGCCTTCATCTCTGTCGACTCTTCCGCGTCCACCTGAGATCGACGGTGCTCTGCAGCTCTTCCTGGTCGCCTTGTAACTGAGATCGGCATCCAGCCTACCAACCTGTCTTTCAAGCGGGCTTCCACTCTGCGCTGCGTTGTTCTTCAAGTGATGATCAATTGCGCAGAGGTTGATTCTGCTTCTTGGCTGTCAGCTTTGCGACGTCGACAGGGCGCACGGCCCTCTTCCGGAGGAGTCACGGAGACACCTCTGGGAAGGGCGCAAGGCCCTCTTCCGGAGAAGCCACATGGACAGTCTCTGGGACAGGGCGCACGGCCCTCTTCCGGAGAAGCCACATGGGCAGTCTCTGGGACAGGGCGCACGGCCCTCTTCCGGAGAAGCCACATGGACAGTCTCTGGGAAGGGCGCACGGCCCTCTTCCGGAGAAGCCACATGGGCAGTCTCTGGGACAGGGCGCACGGCCCTCTTCCGGAGGAGTCACGGAGACAGCCTCTGGGAAGGGCGCAAGGCCCTCTTCCGGAGAAGCCACATGGACAGTCTCTGGGAAGGGCGCACGGCCCTCTTCCGGAGGAGTCACGGAGACAACCTCTGGGAAGGGCGCAAGGCCCTCTTCCGGAGAAGCCACATGGACAGTCTCTGGGAAGGGCGCACGGCCCTCTTCCGGAGAAGCCACATGGACAGTCTCTGGGAAGGGCGCACGGCCCTCTTCCGGAGAAGCCACATGACAGTCTCTGGGAAGGGCGCACGGCCCTCTTCCGGAGGAGTCACGGAGACAGTCTCTGGGAAGGGCGCAGGCCCTCTTCCGGAGAAGCCACATGGGCAGTCTCTGGGAAGGGCGCACGGCCCTCTTCCGGAGAAGCCACATGGACAGTCTCTGGGAAGGGCGCACGGCCCTCTTCCGGAGAAGCCACATGGGCAGTCTCTGGGACAGGGCGCACGGCCCTCTTCCGGAGGAGTCACGGAGACAGCCTCTGGGAAGGGCGCAAGGCCCTCTTCCGGAGAAGCCACATGGACAGTCTCTGGGAAGGGCGCACGGCCCTCTTCCGGAGGAGTCACGGAGACAACCTCTGGGAAGGGCGCAAGGCCCTCTTCCGGAGAAGTCACGGAGACAGTCTCTGGGAAGGGCGCACGGCCCTCTTCCGGAGAAGCCACATGGACAGTCTCTGGGACAGGGCGCACGGCCCTCTTCCGGAGGAGTCACGGAGACAGCCTCTGGGAAGGGCGCAAGGCCCTCTTCCGGAGAAGCCACATGGACAGTCTCTGGGAAGGGCGCACGGCCCTCTTCCGGAGGAGTCACGGAGACAGCCTCTGGGAAGGGCGCAAGGCCCTCTTCCGGAGAAGCCACATGGACAGTCTCTGGGAAGGGCGCACGGCCCTCTTCCGGAGAAGCCACATGGGCAGTCTCTGGGACAGGGCGCACGGCCCTCTTCCGGAGGAGTCACGGAGACAGCCTCTGGGAAGGGCGCAAGGCCCTCTTCCGGAGAAGCCACATGGACAGTCTCTGGGAAGGGCGCACGGCCCTCTTCCGGAGGAGTCACGGAGACAACCTCTGGGAAGGGCGCAAGGCCCTCTTCCGGAGAAGCCACATGGACAGTCTCTGGGAAGGGCGCACGGCCCTCTTCCGGAGAAGCCACATGGGCAGTCTCTGGGACAGGGCGCACGGCCCTCTTCCGGAGGAGTCACGGAGACAACCTCTGGGAAGGGCGCAAGGCCCTCTTCCGGAGAAGCCACATGGGCAGTCTCTGGGACAGGGCGCACGGCCCTCTTCCGGAGGAGTCACGGAGACAACCTCTGGGAAGGGCGCAAGGCCCTCTTCCGGAGAAGCCACATGGGCAGTCTCTGGGAAGGGCGCACGGCCCTCTTCCGGAGGAGTCACGGAGACAACCTCTGGGAAGGGCGCAAGGCCCTCTTCCGGAGAAGCCACATGGGCAGCCTCTGGGAAGGGCGCACGGCCCTCTTCCGGAGAAGCCACATGGACAGTCTCTGGGACAGGGCGCACGGCCCTCTTCCGGAGGAGTCACGGAGACAACCTCTGGGAAGGGCGCAAGGCCCTCTTCCGGAGAAGCCACATGGACAGTCTCTGGGAAGGGCGCACGGCCCTCTTCCGGAGGAGTCACGGAGACAACCTCTGGGAAGGGCGCAAGGCCCTCTTCCGGAGAAGCCACATGGGCAGTCTCTGGGACAGGGCGCACGGCCCTCTTCCGGAGGAGTCACGGAGACAACCTCTGGGAAGGGCGCACGGCCCTCTTCCGGAGAAGCCACATGGGCAGTCTCTGGGACAGGGCGCACGGCCCTCTTCCGGAGGAGTCACGGAGACAGTCTCTGGGAAGGGCGCAAGGCCCTCTTCCGGAGAAGCCACATGGGCAGTCTCTGGGACAGGGCGCACGGCCCTCTTCCGGAGGAGTCACGGAGACAACCTCTGGGAAGGCGCCTCTTCCGGAGAAGCCACATGGACAGTCTCTGGGAAGGGCGCACGGCCCTCTTCCGGAGGAGTCACGGAGACAGCCTCTGGGAAGGGCGCAAGGCCCTCTTCCGGAGAAGCCACATGGACAGTCTCTGGGACAGGGCGCACGGCCCTCTTCCGGAGGAGTCACGGAGACAGCCTCTGGGAAGGGCGCAAGGCCCTCTTCCGGAGAAGCCACATGGACAGTCTCTGGGACAGGGCGCACGGCCCTCTTCCGGAGGAGTCACGGAGACAGCCTCTGGGAAGGGCGCAAGGCCCTCTTCCGGAGAAGCCACATGGACAGTCTCTGGGAAGGGCGCACGGCCCTCTTCCGGAGGAGTCACGGGACGCACGGCCCTCTTCCGGAGAAGTCACGGAGACAGTCTCTGGGAAGGGCGCAAGGCCCTCTTCCGGAGAAGCCACATGGACAGTCTCTGGGAAGGGCGCACGGCCCTCTTCCGGAGGAGTCACGGAGACAGCCTCTGGGAAGGGCGCACGGCCCTCTTCCGGAGAAGCCACATGGACAGTCTCTGGGAAGGGCGCACGGCCCTCTTCCGGAGGAGTCACGGAGACAGCCTCTGGGAAGGGCGCACGGCCCTCTTCCGGAGAAGCCACATGGGCAGTCTCTGGGAAGGGCGCACGGCCCTCTTCCGGAGAAGCCACATGGACAGTCTCTGGGAAGGGCGCACGGCCCTCTTCCGGAGGAGTCACGGAGACAGCCTCTGGGAAGGGCGCAAGGCCCTCTTCCGGAGAAGCCACATGGACAGTCTCTGGGAAGGGCGCACGGCCCTCTTCCGGAGAAGCCACATGGGCAGTCTCTGGGACAGGGCGCACGGCCCTCTTCCGGAGGAGTCACGGAGACAGCCTCTGGGAAGGGCGCAAGGCCCTCTTCCGGAGAAGCCACATGGACAGTCTCTGGGAAGGGCGCACGGCCCTCTTCCGGAGGAGTCACGGAGACAACCTCTGGGAAGGGCGCAAGGCCCTCTTCCGGAGAAGCCACATGGACAGTCTCTGGGAAGGGCGCACGGCCCTCTTCCGGAGGAGTCACGGAGACAACCTCTGGGAAGGGCGCAAGGCCCTCTTCCGGAGAAGCCACATGGACAGTCTCTGGGAAGGGCGCACGGCCAGAAGCCACATGGGCAGTCTCTGGGACAGGGCGCACGGCCCTCTTCCGGAGGAGTCACGGAGACAACCTCTGGGAAGGGCGCAAGGCCCTCTTCCGGAGAAGCCACATGGGCAGTCTCTGGGACAGGGCGCACGGCCCTCTTCCGGAGGAGTCACGGAGACAACCTCTGGGAAGGGCGCAAGGCCCTCTTCCGGAGAAGCCACATGGGCAGTCTCTGGGACAGGGCGCACGGCCCTCTTCCGGAGGAGTCACGGAGACAACCTCTGGGAAGGGCGCAAGGCCCTCTTCCGGAGAAGCCACATGGGCAGTCTCTGGGACAGGGCGCACGGCCCTCTTCCGGAGGAGTCACGGAGACAACCTCTGGGAAGGGCGCAAGGCCCTCTTCCGGAGAAGCCACATGGGCAGTCTCTGGGACAGGGCGCACGGCCCTCTTCCGGAGGAGTCACGGAGACAACCTCTGGGAAGGGCGCAAGGCCCTCTTCCGGAGAAGCCACATGGACAGTCTCTGGGAAGGGCGCACGGCCCTCTTCCGGAGAAGTCACGGGCAGTCTCTGGGAAGGGCGCACGGCCCTCTTCCGGAGAAGTCACGGGACAGTCTGGGAAGGGCGCACGGCCCTCTTCCGGAGGAGTCACGGAGACAGTCTCTGGGAAGGGCGCACGGCCCTCTTCCGGAGGAGTCACATGGGCAGTCTCTGGGAAGGGCGCAAGGCCCTCTTCCGGAGAAGCCACATGGACAGTCTCTGGGAAGGGCGCACGGCCCTCTTCCGGAGGAGTCACGGAGACAGCCTCTGGGAAGGGCGCAAGGCCCTCTTCCGGAGAAGCCACATGGACAGTCTCTGGGAAGGGCGCACGGCCCTCTTCCGGAGAAGCCACATGGGCAGTCTCTGGGACAGGGCGCACGGCCCTCTTCCGGAGGAGTCACGGAGACAGCCTCTGGGAAGGGCGCAAGGCCCTCTTCCGGAGAAGCCACATGGACAGTCTCTGGGAAGGGCGCACGGCCCTCTTCCGGAGGAGTCACGGAGACAACCTCTGGGAAGGGCGCAAGGCCCTCTTCCGGAGAAGCCACATGGACAGTCTCTGGGAAGGGCGCACGGCCCTCTTCCGGAGAAGCCACATGGGCAGTCTCTGGGACAGGGCGCACGGCCCTCTTCCGGAGGAGTCACGGAGACAACCTCTGGGAAGGGCGCAAGGCCCTCTTCCGGAGAAGCCACATGGGCAGTCTCTGGGACAGGGCGCACGGCCCTCTTCCGGAGGAGTCACGGAGACAACCTCTGGGAAGGGCGCAAGGCCCTCTTCCGGAGAAGCCACATGGACAGTCTCTGGGAAGGGCGCACGGCCCTCTTCCGGAGGAGTCACGGAGACAGCCTCTGGGAAGGGCGCAAGGCCCTCTTCCGGAGAAGCCACATGGGCAGTCTCTGGGAAGGGCGCACGGCCCTCTTCCGGAGAAGCCACATGGGCAGTCTCTGGGACAGGGCGCACGGCCCTCTTCCGGAGGAGTCACGGAGACAGCCTCTGGGAAGGGCGCAAGGCCCTCTTCCGGAGAAGCCACATGGGCAGTCTCTGGGACAGGGCGCACGGCCCTCTTCCGGAGGAGTCACGGAGACAACCTCTGGGAAGGGCGCAAGGCCCTCTTCCGGAGAAGCCACATGGGCAGTCTCTGGGACAGGGCGCACGGCCCTCTTCCGGAGGAGTCACGGAGACAACCTCTGGGAAGGGCGCAAGGCCCTCTTCCGGAGAAGCCACATGGGCAGTCTCTGGGACAGGGCGCACGGCCCTCTTCCGGAGGAGTCACGGAGACAACCTCTGGGAAGGGCGCAAGGCCCTCTTCCGGAGAAGCCACATGGGCAGTCTCTGGGACAGGGCGCACGGCCCTCTTCCGGAGGAGTCACGGAGACAACCTCTGGGAAGGGCGCAAGGCCCTCTTCCGGAGAAGCCACATGGGCAGTCTCTGGGACAGGGCGCACGGCCCTCTTCCGGAGGAGTCACGGAGACAACCTCTGGGAAGGGCGCAAGGCCCTCTTCCGGAGAAGCCACATGGACAGTCTCTGGGAAGGGCGCACGGCCCTCTTCCGGAGGAGTCACGGAGACAGTCTCTGGGAAGGGCGCAAGGCCCTCTTCCGGAGAAGCCACATGGACAGTCTCTGGGAAGGGCGCACGGCCCTCTTCCGGAGGAGTCACGGAGACAGCCTCTGGGAAGGGCGCACGGCCCTCTTCCGGAGAAGCCACATGGACAGTCTCTGGGACAGGGCGCACGGCCCTCTTCCGGAGGAGTCACGGAGACAGCCTCTGGGAAGGGCGCAAGGCCCTCTTCCGGAGAAGCCACATGGGCAGTCTCTGGGAAGGGCGCACGGCCCTCTTCCGGAGGAGTCACGGAGACAACCTCTGGGAAGGGCGCAAGGCCCTCTTCCGGAGAAGCCACATGGACAGTCTCTGGGACAGGGCGCACGGCCCTCTTCCGGAGGAGTCACGGAGACAGCCTCTGGGAAGGGCGCAAGGCCCTCTTCCGGAGAAGCCACATGGACAGTCTCTGGGAAGGGCGCACGGCCCTCTTCCGGAGGAGTCACGGAGACAGCCTCTGGGAAGGGCGCAAGGCCCTCTTCCGGAGAAGCCACATGGACAGTCTCTGGGAAGGGCGCACGGCCCTCTTCCGGAGAAGCCACATGGGCAGTCTCTGGGACAGGGCGCACGGCCCTCTTCCGGAGGAGTCACGGAGACAGCCTCTGGGAAGGGCGCAAGGCCCTCTTCCGGAGAAGCCACATGGACAGTCTCTGGGAAGGGCGCACGGCCCTCTTCCGGAGGAGTCACGGAGACAGCCTCTGGGAAGGGCGCAAGGCCCTCTTCCGGAGAAGCCACATGGACAGTCTCTGGGAAGGGCGCACGGCCCTCTTCCGGAGAAGCCACATGGGCAGTCTCTGGGACAGGGCGCACGGCCCTCTTCCGGAGGAGTCACGGAGACAGCCTCTGGGAAGGGCGCAAGGCCCTCTTCCGGAGAAGCCACATGGACAGTCTCTGGGAAGGGCGCACGGCCCTCTTCCGGAGGAGTCACGGAGACAACCTCTGGGAAGGGCGCAAGGCCCTCTTCCGGAGAAGCCACATGGACAGTCTCTGGGAAGGGCGCACGGCCCTCTTCCGGAGGAGTCACGGAGACAACCTCTGGGAAGGGCGCAAGGCCCTCTTCCGGAGAAGCCACATGGACAGTCTCTGGGAAGGGCGCACGGCCCTCTTCCGGAGAAGCCACATGGACAGTCTCTGGGAAGGGCGCACGGCCCTCTTCCGGAGGAGTCACGGAGACAGCCTCTGGGAAGGGCGCAAGGCCCTCTTCCGGAGAAGCCACATGGACAGTCTCTGGGAAGGGCGCACGGCCCTCTTCCGGAGAAGCCACATGGGCAGTCTCTGGGACAGGGCGCACGGCCCTCTTCCGGAGGAGTCACGGAGACAGCCTCTGGGAAGGGCGCAAGGCCCTCTTCCGGAGAAGCCACATGGACAGTCTCTGGGACAGGGCGCACGGCCCTCTTCCGGAGGAGTCACGGAGACAACCTCTGGGAAGGGCGCAAGGCCCTCTTCCGGAGAAGCCACATGGACAGTCTCTGGGAAGGGCGCACGGCCCTCTTCCGGAGGAGTCACGGAGACAGCCTCTGGGAAGGGCGCAAGGCCCTCTTCCGGAGAATCCACGTGGACAGTCTCTGGGACAGGGCGCACGGCCCTCTTCCGGAGGAGTCACGGAGACAGCCTCTGGGAAGGGCGCAAGGCCCTCTTCCGGAGAAGCCACATGGACAGTCTCTGGGAAGGGCGCACGGCCCTCTTCCGGAGGAGTCACGGAGACAGCCTCTGGGAAGGGCGCAAGGCCCTCTTCCGGAGAAGCCACATGGACAGTCTCTGGGACAGGGCGCACGGCCCTCTTCCGGAGGAGTCACGGAGACAGCCTCTGGGAAGGGCGCAAGGCCCTCTTCCGGAGAAGCCACATGGACAGTCTCTGGGAAGGGCGCACGGCCCTCTTCCGGAGGAGTCACGGAGACAGCCTCTGGGAAGGGCGCAAGGCCCTCTTCCGGAGAAGCCACATGGACAGTCTCTGGGAAGGGCGCACGGCCCTCTTCCGGAGAAGCCACATGGGCAGTCTCTGGGACAGGGCGCACGGCCCTCTTCCGGAGGAGTCACGGAGACAGCCTCTGGGAAGGGCGCAAGGCCCTCTTCCGGAGAAGCCACATGGACAGTCTCTGGGAAGGGCGCACGGCCCTCTTCCGGAGGAGTCACGGAGACAGCCTCTGGGAAGGGCGCAAGGCCCTCTTCCGGAGAAGCCACATGGACAGTCTCTGGGAAGGGCGCACGGCCCTCTTCCGGAGAAGCCACATGGGCAGTCTCTGGGACAGGGCGCACGGCCCTCTTCCGGAGGAGTCACGGAGACAGCCTCTGGGAAGGGCGCAAGGCCCTCTTCCGGAGAAGCCACATGGACAGTCTCTGGGAAGGGCGCACGGCCCTCTTCCGGAGGAGTCACGGAGACAGCCTCTGGGAAGGGCGCAAGGCCCTCTTCCGGAGAAGCCACATGGACAGTCTCTGGGAAGGGCGCACGGCCCTCTTCCGGAGGAGTCACGGAGACAACCTCTGGGAAGGGCGCACGGCCCTCTTCCGGAGAAGCCACATGGACAGTCTCTGGGAAGGGCGCACGGCCCTCTTCCGGAGAAGCCACATGGGCAGTCTCTGGGACAGGGCGCACGGCCCTCTTCCGGAGGAGTCACGGAGACAGCCTCTGGGAAGGGCGCAAGGCCCTCTTCCGGAGAAGCCACATGGACAGTCTCTGGGAAGGGCGCACGGCCCTCTTCCGGAGGAGTCACGGAGACAACCTCTGGGAAGGGCGCAAGGCCCTCTTCCGGAGAAGCCACATGGACAGTCTCTGGGAAGGGCGCACGGCCCTCTTCCGGAGAAGCCACATGGGCAGTCTCTGGGACAGGGCGCACGGCCCTCTTCCGGAGGAGTCACGGAGACAGCCTCTGGGAAGGGCGCAAGGCCCTCTTCCGGAGAAGCCACATGGACAGTCTCTGGGAAGGGCGCACGGCCCTCTTCCGGAGGAGTCACGGAGACAGCCTCTGGGAAGGGCGCAAGGCCCTCTTCCGGAGAAGCCACATGGACAGTCTCTGGGAAGGGCGCACGGCCCTCTTCCGGAGGAGTCACGGAGACAGCCTCTGGGAAGGGCGCAAGGCCCTCTTCCGGAGAAGCCACATGGGCAGTCTCTGGGAAGGGCGCACGGCCCTCTTCCGGAGGAGTCACGGAGACAGCCTCTGGGAAGGGCGCAAGGCCCTCTTCCGGAGAAGCCACATGGACAGTCTCTGGGAAGGGCGCACGGCCCTCTTCCGGAGGAGTCACGGAGACAACCTCTGGGAAGGGCGCAAGGCCCTCTTCCGGAGAAGCCACATGGACAGTCTCTGGGAAGGGCGCACGGCCCTCTTCCGGAGAAGCCACATGGGCAGTCTCTGGGAAGGGCGCACGGCCCTCTTCCGGAGGAGTCACGGAGACAGCCTCTGGGAAGGGCGCAAGGCCCTCTTCCGGAGAAGCCACATGGACAGTCTCTGGGACAGGGCGCACGGCCCTCTTCCGGAGGAGTCACGGAGACAACCTCTGGGAAGGGCGCAAGGCCCTCTTCCGGAGAAGCCACATGGACAGTCTCTGGGAAGGGCGCACGGCCCTCTTCCGGAGAAGCCACATGGGCAGTCTCTGGGACAGGGCGCACGGCCCTCTTCCGGAGGAGTCACGGAGACAGCCTCTGGGAAGGGCGCACGGCCCTCTTCCGGAGAAGCCACATGGGCAGTCTCTGGGACAGGGCGCACGGCCCTCTTCCGGAGGAGTCACGGAGACAACCTCTGGGAAGGGCGCAAGGCCCTCTTCCGGAGAAGCCACATGGACAGTCTCTGGGAAGGGCGCACGGCCCTCTTCCGGAGGAGTCACGGAGACAGCCTCTGGGAAGGGCGCAAGGCCCTCTTCCGGAGAAGCCACATGGACAGTCTCTGGGACAGGGCGCACGGCCCTCTTCCGGAGGAGTCACGGAGACAGCCTCTGGGAAGGGCGCAAGGCCCTCTTCCGGAGAAGCCACATGGACAGTCTCTGGGAAGGGCGCACGGCCCTCTTCCGGAGGAGTCACGGAGACAGCCTCTGGGAAGGGCGCAAGGCCCTCTTCCGGAGAAGCCACATGGACAGTCTCTGGGACAGGGCGCACGGCCCTCTTCCGGAGGAGTCACGGAGACAGCCTCTGGGAAGGGCGCAAGGCCCTCTTCCGGAGAAGCCACATGGACAGTCTCTGGGAAGGGCGCACGGCCCTCTTCCGGAGGAGTCACGGAGACAGCCTCTGGGAAGGGCGCAAGGCCCTCTTCCGGAGAAGCCACATGGACAGTCTCTGGGAAGGGCGCACGGCCCTCTTCCGGAGAAGCCACATGGGCAGTCTCTGGGACAGGGCGCACGGCCCTCTTCCGGAGGAGTCACGGAGACAGCCTCTGGGAAGGGCGCAAGGCCCTCTTCCGGAGAAGCCACATGGACAGTCTCTGGGAAGGGCGCACGGCCCTCTTCCGGAGGAGTCACGGAGACAGCCTCTGGGAAGGGCGCAAGGCCCTCTTCCGGAGAAGCCACATGGACAGTCTCTGGGAAGGGCGCACGGCCCTCTTCCGGAGAAGCCACATGGGCAGTCTCTGGGACAGGGCGCACGGCCCTCTTCCGGAGGAGTCACGGAGACAGCCTCTGGGAAGGGCGCAAGGCCCTCTTCCGGAGAAGCCACATGGACAGTCTCTGGGAAGGGCGCACGGCCCTCTTCCGGAGGAGTCACGGAGACAGCCTCTGGGAAGGGCGCAAGGCCCTCTTCCGGAGAAGCCACATGGACAGTCTCTGGGAAGGGCGCACGGCCCTCTTCCGGAGAAGCCACATGGGCAGTCTCTGGGACAGGGCGCACGGCCCTCTTCCGGAGGAGTCACGGAGACAGCCTCTGGGAAGGGCGCAAGGCCCTCTTCCGGAGAAGCCACATGGACAGTCTCTGGGAAGGGCGCACGGCCCTCTTCCGGAGGAGTCACGGAGACAGCCTCTGGGAAGGGCGCAAGGCCCTCTTCCGGAGAAGCCACATGGACAGTCTCTGGGAAGGGCGCACGGCCCTCTTCCGGAGGAGTCACGGAGACAGCCTCTGGGAAGGGCGCAAGGCCCTCTTCCGGAGAAGCCACATGGACAGTCTCTGGGAAGGGCGCACGGCCCTCTTCCGGAGAAGCCACATGGGCAGTCTCTGGGACAGGGCGCACGGCCCTCTTCCGGAGGAGTCACGGAGACAGCCTCTGGGAAGGGCGCAAGGCCCTCTTCCGGAGAAGCCACATGGACAGTCTCTGGGAAGGGCGCACGGCCCTCTTCCGGAGGAGTCACGGAGACAGCCTCTGGGAAGGGCGCAAGGCCCTCTTCCGGAGAAGCCACATGGACAGTCTCTGGGAAGGGCGCACGGCCCTCTTCCGGAGAAGCCACATGGGCAGTCTCTGGGACAGGGCGCACGGCCCTCTTCCGGAGGAGTCACGGAGACAGCCTCTGGGAAGGGCGCAAGGCCCTCTTCCGGAGAAGCCACCTGGACAGTCTCTGGGAAGGGCGCACGGCCCTCTTCCGGAGGAGTCACGGAGACAACCTCTGGGAAGGGCGCAAGGCCCTCTTCCGGAGAAGCCACATGGACAGTCTCTGGGAAGGGCGCACGGCCCTCTTCCGGAGGAGTCACGGAGACAGCCTCTGGGAAGGGCGCAAGGCCCTCTTCCGGAGAAGCCACATGGACAGTCTCTGGGAAGGGCGCACGGCCCTCTTCCGGAGGAGTCACGGAGACAACCTCTGGGAAGGGCGCAAGGCCCTCTTCCGGAGAAGCCACATGGACAGTCTCTGGGACAGGGCGCACGGCCCTCTTCCGGAGGAGTCACGGAGACAACCTCTGGGAAGGGCGCAAGGCCCTCTTCCGGAGAAGCCACATGGACAGTCTCTGGGAAGGGCGCACGGCCCTCTTCCGGAGAAGCCACATGGGCAGTCTCTGGGACAGGGCGCACGGCCCTCTTCCGGAGGAGTCACGGAGACAGCCTCTGGGAAGGGCGCAAGGCCCTCTTCCGGAGAAGCCACATGGGCAGTCTCTGGGACAGGGCGCACGGCCCTCTTCCGGAGGAGTCACGGAGACAACCTCTGGGAAGGGCGCAAGGCCCTCTTCCGGAGAAGCCACATGGGCAGTCTCTGGGACAGGGCGCACGGCCCTCTTCCGGAGGAGTCACGGAGACAACCTCTGGGAAGGGCGCAAGGCCCTCTTCCGGAGAAGCCACATGGACAGTCTCTGGGAAGGGCGCACGGCCCTCTTCCGGAGAAGCCACATGGGCAGTCTCTGGGACAGGGCGCACGGCCCTCTTCCGGAGGAGTCACGGAGACAGCCTCTGGGAAGGGCGCAAGGCCCTCTTCCGGAGAAGCCACATGGACAGTCTCTGGGAAGGGCGCACGGCCCTCTTCCGGAGGAGTCACGGAGACAACCTCTGGGAAGGGCGCAAGGCCCTCTTCCGGAGAAGCCACATGGACAGTCTCTGGGAAGGGCGCACGGCCCTCTTCCGGAGGAGTCACGGAGACAACCTCTGGGAAGGGCGCAAGGCCCTCTTCCGGAGAAGCCACATGGACAGTCTCTGGGAAGGGCGCACGGCCAGAAGCCACATGGGCAGTCTCTGGGAAGGGCGCACGGCCCTCTTCCGGAGGAGTCACGGGGACAGCCTCTGGGAAGGGCGCAAGGCCCTCTTCCGGAGAAGCCACATGGACAGTCTCTGGGAAGGGCGCACGGCCCTCTTCCGGAGAAGTCACATGACAGTCTCTGGGACAGGGCGCACGGCCCTCTTCCGGAGGAGTCACGGAGACAGTCTCTGGGAAGGGCGCAAGGCCCTCTTCCGGAGAAGCCACATGGGCAGTCTCTGGGACAGGGCGCACGGCCCTCTTCCGGAGGAGTCACGGAGACAACCTCTGGGAAGGGCGCAAGGCCCTCTTCCGGAGAAGCCACATGGACAGTCTCTGGGAAGGGCGCACGGCCCTCTTCCGGAGGAGTCACGGAGACAGTCTCTGGGAAGGGCGCACGGCCCTCTTCCGGAGAAGCCACATGGACAGTCTCTGGGA
>JAPJBO010001901.1:0-22500 GCA_030068145.1 Diplonema papillatum
CCCACGTTATGTAAGTGGGAAAAGGGTCGGAAAGGCGTACCGTTCTGCACCTGCTCCGGGCTGGCCTCCACGAGGGCCATGTAGGTGAGTGTGCCGTTGAACATGTCGGCTATCGCGGCCGAGTTGCCGTAGTACCTGTACAGGAGAAGCTGCAGCTCCGGCGGCCACGTCGCCCAGCCGATGGGCCCCGCCCCGCCGCCCAGCCCGGCGTCCGCGATGCCGACGAACGGCGCCGTCTCCGTGAACCCGCCGTTGCTCCGCTGCGCGTCTTCGAAGTCGGTCGCCACTTTGTCGTAGAAGGCCGACAGGTCGAACGTCAGCATCAGCGACTCCCCAACCGCCAGCGGGTCGCCGCCGTACCCAAACCGCTCGCGGTGGGGACAGTCGCTTTGCACGGACATCAGGTTGCTGTCGAAGGTGTTCACCGCGACGTTGTACAGCTTCTGCAGGGTCGTGTCGGAGGTCGTGAAATGCGTCATGAACCGCGGGACTTCCGTCGCGAGAGGGTAGCATCGGACACTCGAAACCACCGCAGCGGTGGTGACCTCAACGTAGCGGAAGCCATGCCACGAGAAGGCGGGTGTCCATATTTCGCGGTCGGTGTTGTCGGACCCGCGAAGTGTGTAGTGGTCCTGCTGGTAGGCGAGCGTCGGCTGGCACGGCGCGTTTGGGTTCGCGGCCTTGATCTGTCCCGCGGTCGACGTCAGCACGTCGACGGTGCCGTTCCCGAACAGCAGCTCCCCGTACCGCATGGCCACCGGCGTGCCCGCCGCCCCGGCGAACGAGAAGGAACAGGTCCCCGCGTGGTTCCTTCCCGTGTCCATGGTCAGCACCTGCACCCCGTCCGCCTCCTCCCGTCTGTTCACCACGACGGCATCCAACACCTTCCCCCCAGTGAGTCCTACGGGAGGCGTCGGCGACACATCTAGAATACCCACACCCGGCGTCTGAACGCCCACCGGCACCGGCCATTCCGACGCGTCGAATCCGGGGGAAAGCCACCCTTCGGTGTCTGCCTCGAGTCTCGCGTCGTATCGCTCGCCGAGGTACACGTTGTTGGAGACGGTGGGAGACGAGCCGACGGCCCAGCCGCCCAGCGATCCCGCGCCGGTGGTCCATTTTTGGACGTGGCCCGAGTAGAAGGTGACGAGCAGGAGCGCGCGCACCATCGGCACCCCGACCGGCAGGCTGCTCCGCAGGTTCAGGTGCCCCCAGAACTGCAGCGGCAGCGGGTTCCAGTACCCGTTGCCGGCTTCGATCCCGAGCACGACCGACGCGTTGGCGGCGGCGGCCACCCGCTCGGTGACGTTGAACGCGCGGTAGTACACTCTTTTCGCGAAGTCCGTCCACGGGGGGTCGACCGACCAGTGGGGCAAAGGGTCGCCCGCATCTGAAAACGGCCTGTCCGCCCGGACAGGCGCTCCGTTGAGCCACGACCGGAAATACCCCAGCCCCGCGATGTACAGCCGAGCGCTGATGACCGGGCCTTCCTTCGCGGTCGTGTTCTGCAGCGCGGCTTCGGCGCGGAACAGAGGCGTTGGATCCGGGTCGTAAAGTGCGCACTGGTTCGTTACCGGCGCCGGCGCCCGCCGAGCAATCCACTCCGCGTTCGACCAGTCAGGCTCGCTCAGCAGGGCAAACTCGAAGGACGCGGGGGCGGACCAATTGCAGTATTGCTGGTCGTGGTCCCACACGGACACTTGCCAGTACACTTTCAACCCCGATCGGACGGTGCCTCTGTAGGGGATGGCGAGGGTTTCGCTTGTACTGACCCGGCCGGTGTCCCAAAGCGGGTTCCTGCAGACGACGTCGTCGCAGGCCACGATGCGGTACATCGACTGGAACTGCGGCATGGCGTCTGTTCCGTTGTACTCGAGCTTCCAGCTGAGGAACGGCCCGCCCCGCCTCTGGCTCACGAACGGGTCGACCATATTGTTCGTCCGCATCCCGACGACGCGCAGCCCGCACGCCGCCTCAGCTGCCAGCGCCCAGGCCGCCAACGCGGCGGCTAGCACCGCAGGTTTCATTACACACAGGACTTGTGCTTGGCCTTTCTTTCTCCGGGGTCGTGTTGTAAGGTAGGACACTGAGACACACGCTCCAAAATATGAATTAACTACACACGCAGGGTAACCGTGAAAGCTCAAAAGGACGTTGTGCGAAAAAGAGCTTCGCCCTCCCTGCCCCCCTGAAGAATTGCTTAGACACGGTTGTAGGGGCCTCCTCCCGGTACGGATTCGCCTGTGCTCTAGTAGCACGGGTGGTCCTGGCTGTGACGAGCTACGAACAGCCGCCTGGGAAACCAGACTCACACCGCTGCCCCGTCTGCAGACACTCAGGTTCCGCGCTGATGGTGGTCCACCTTATGTGTCTGTGGTTTAGAGGACCGAAGACGGGACTGGTGCGGTGTTGAGCACATATCCATTCCAAGCACGTTCTTCCCCCCCCCGAGTTTACATGATCGTGTTCGGTCCTGGTCTGATTGATATCGAAATAGCAATTGACTTCTCATGTTATGTTGAGAACACTACCCGACCCCCAGCACGATATCTTCTTCGGCCCTCAACAATTCCTACACAGGTGTTGGGCAATTCGTTCTCGGTTGCGGGCGCGGGGTTGCCAGGCGAGGGTTTGAAGACATGTGCACGCGAAAGATCCTGCCCACGATCTTGCACTGCCAGAGACTAGATGGGATATTCTCGATTGAACTAACGAGCAAGTTTCGGAGTCTACCCCGTCTATGCATCGTTCGCTTGCGGGCTATGGATGTGTCGCTGTCGCCGGTCTGTCGCAAGAAGGTCGAAAGCCGGAGCAGGTACGAAACGAACTGCTGCGCGGTGGCGCAGCCACGTTTGCGAAGGGCTAGAGAACGAAGCACGTTGCGCGAAACCGCGATCGGTCGAGAAAAACGATGCGGGACAAGGTCCCTTGCGGGGCGGCACGAACTGGTGTTCCTCAAGGAACAGGCGTACCCTCAGAGAACGGTGTACCTTTAGGGAACAGGTACAGCGTCCCGTGAAGGCAGTGTACTCTCAGGGAACAGTAAACCCTCAGGGAACAGTGTACAGTGTACCCTCAGGTACACCGTCCCGTGAAGGCAGTGTACCCTCAGGGAACAGTAAACCCTCAGGGAGCAGTGTACAGTATACCCTCAGGTACACCGTCCCGTGAAGGCAGTGTACCCTCAGGGAACAGTAAACCCTCAGGGAACAGTGTACAGTGTACCTCAGGTACACCGTCCCGTGAAGGCAGTGTACCCTCAGGGAACAGTAATCCCTCGGGGAACAGTGTACCTTGAGGGAACAGTGTACCCTCAGGTACACCGTCCCGTGAAGGCAGTGTACCCTCAGGGAACAGTAATCCCTCAGGGAACAGTGTACCTTGAGGGAACAGTGTACCCTCAGGTACACCGTCCCGTGAAGGCAGTGTACCCTCAGGGAACAGTGTACCTTGAGGGAACAGTGTACCCTCAGGTACACCGTCCCGTGAAGGCAGTGTACCCTCAGGGAACAGTGTACCTTGAGGGAACAGTGTACCCTCAGGTACACCGTCCCGTGAAGGCAGTGTACCCTCAGGGAACAGTAATCCCTCGGGGAACAGTGTACCTTGAGGGAACAGTGTACCCTCAGGTACACCGTCCCGTGAAGGCAGTGTACCCTCAGGGAACAGTGTACCCTCAGGTACACCGTCACGTGAAGGCAGTGTACCCTCAGTGTACCTTGAGGGAACAGTGTACCCTCAGGTACACCGTCCCGTGAAGGCAGTGTACCCTCAGGGAACAGTGTACCTTGAGGGAACAGTGTACCCTCAGGTACACCGTCCCGTGAAGGCAGTGTACCTTCAGGGAACAGTAAACCCCCAGCCCCAGGACTGGAGTACCTTCAGGGAACCGTGTACCCTCATGCCCACAGAAACGGTGTACCCTCAGGGACCAGTTTACCCTCAGGGCGCCCTCCGTGGATACAGCCTTGGCCGGGCGGATTTGCTGATGTGGTCAATAGCAGTGTTCGCGCCAAAGCCTTTGGTCGTTTTTTTCTTGTTTTTCCTTACACCGTCCTGCGGAAACTCGCTCGCTGGAGCTCCCGCGGTGGCCGAAACGTGTGGTTGGTTTTTTTTTTTATCGAGGTGCGGGCTGAGGTTTGCCGGGTGCTTGGAACAGAATGTATTTTCTTGTAGAGTTAAAGCTCTTTTGCTTGGATCCGTGCATCGTGCATGACTTGAGGAGGCGCTGGCCAAGGTGTGGTGGGCAGTAGAAGCAGCTCGGAGCCGAGAGACACAAGGTGTGGTGCAATCTGTGCACAAGGTGTGGTGAGATGTGCAGCAACGACCTGTGCCGACAGACTGCACAAGGTCTGGTGAGAAGTAGTAGTAACTGAACTGCCGAGGCAGTCGGGAACAGCAGGTGCAGTCTTGCCATCTCCCAGCCCCCAGAAGAACCCCGGCACAGCAGCCACCCACCTAAGGCCGCGGCAGCAACCTCGACAAAGAAAAGACCGCAAGGGCACGTGGGCGCACCCATGGTGGTTAGGCAGATGCTTGCTTGAACACTGAAACTCTTCAGTCGCAGTGCGGCCCGGTTGTAATCTCGCGCGGGCAGGGTGCGGAGCTGCCTGCAATCTTCGCCTTCCTCTGCAGCCGGGTCAAACTGGTGGGTTTGGAAGGTTCACCTTTTTCTTCGGGTCAGGAACTCTTATCCACGCTGCGACTAACTAAATGTTACGTTTTTATAGCCCATACCCGACAGGGGCTGAGAGGTCTGCCCGAAGGATAGCATGGCCTCGAGATGCAGCGGATAACGGAGTGCAGGTACCGATAGACTTGGTGAAGGCAATGATGCCTCTACCAAGTCTCGGAGTTCAGCATGTCCGCTGAGGAAGAACTACGAACACCGTTCGAAAGGGCCTCAGAAGTGTCTCTGCTTGAAAGAAACATCACGGCCTCTCAAGGTTGCCGCCTGCCAATGCCGGCGGGAAAACGTCACGCACTGGACTCTTGCACAACCTCTTGTGGAACCTCTGGAGAAGGAGTGCACGTACTCTTTGTGCTGCAGATACAGGGACTTGATGTCGACGCCCGCTTGAAAAGACATCACGGCCTCTCAAGGTTGCCGCCTGCCAATGCCGGCGGGAAAACGTCACGCACTGGACTCTTGTGCAACCTCTTGTGGAACGTTGTGCTGCAGATACACGGACTTGATGTCGACGCCCGCTTGAAAAGACAACACGGCCTCTCAAGGTTGCCGCCTGCCAATGCCAGCGGGGCAACGTCATGCACTGGACTCTTGTGCAACCTCTTGCGGAACCTCCGGAGGAGGCCGCGCCGCGCGCTCGTACCGCAAGTAGCACTCTTGGGCAAGGCCCGAGTAGTGCGACGCAATGCGGGATGCGGAAATGGAGTGCAGGTACTCCTTGTGCTGCAGATACAGGGACTTGACGAAGGCCGGCAGTTCGGGGTTCGCTGGCAGAGCCTCCTCGATGATGCCGGACCGGTCGCAGGCCACGGCGAGGAGCGCCGCCAAGTCGCAGAACTCCGCGTGGGGCCCGAGAGTGCGCAGTGCACTGATGAAGTCGCCACACGACACGAGGACGCAGGCCGCATTCAGCGTCTCGCCGCACGAAGAAAGGTGGTCGGCCCACCTCTTCAAAATGTCCCTGGCTTCTGAAGCCGACAGCGAAACCTTGGCCAGCCTAGCAGCTTCGTCCCATTTGTCGTGCGTTTGATACGCCCGGCACGCGTCGTACCCCCGGCCGATCAAGCAAAGGAGCTCGACGGCGCCTTCGATGTCGCTGTTGCTGATCAGCATACTAGCTACCCTCTTCACTGTGTGCTGGTAGTTCAACGTCGAGACACCGGCGGCTACAACGCAGGCTTTGTACAGGTTCGCCTTCCATTCCTGTGGGTGCGTGTGTATGTGTGTGGAATTCAATTATAGGAAACCCCTGTCGCGGAATACAGCCCAGGATCTTAGCATTCTCACGTCACAGCTGAGGTACCTGCCGACTGGCGGTGTCCACGCGGTGTTCGCTACTGCAGCTTCGTTCGATCTAGGCTTCCTGCTTCGTGGCCATAGAGCCGGTCCGTCCCTATCTCTTGAAATTGCATCGAAGTGCCTGCCGCTGTTTATCACAGTGAATCACGCACCACGGTCTATCAGGTCTAGTCCCTAGAGCTGCATCGAATTGCCCGGTGTTGTATTATTCGGTCTATCACGGTGGGACGGACCGGCTCACTATGTGCTGCATGGCACAGCATGTTGCCGGGAATGTGTATGTGTTGGGGTGGTCATGGTCATCGGGTCGACGGGGGGAATCACAAATTGTCATGGGTCAACTTTTGGAATCCCGAAAAATCAATCCAAATCACAAAAAATCAAGAAAAATCGTCGTCTTGTTGCGTTAGTGGGGAGTCATTTGCAAGCAAATGAGTACCACACTATGAGAAAAATCACATAATATCACATAAGGTCAATCCAAATCAGAAAATAACGCAGAGGATCACAAAACAACACAAAATGCAGGATTCCTTCAAACCTGGCTACCCTGCTGTATCTATCACCTGTCAGTTGTGGCTTACCACGTTGTGACGTTGCAAGAAGTGTAGACTGCTCACGCAGCAGGCATAGTGGGCGTGCAGAAACGCAACTTTCTGGGCACGAGACGACATGACTGGGGCGTCTATGCGTATGGAAGGCTGAACTCTTCGCATTCCTTCGGGCACATCGGCCTTGGCGAAGTAGTAGCGCAAGTCAGACAAAGAGGAAGGGGTAAGATAAGCGGCACGAAACTCTCGAATTCTTGACTAGCCGGACAGATCGCGGATTTTCTTCTTTCAGTAGATGAGGGAAGACACAGGAGGGGACGACAGAGTAAACACGAAGAAAGCGCGACTACGGCGGGCGGAAGTCGCTACGTCGGAGGCGCGGCGCGAACCGCGGCCCTGTCACAGAGGATGACTGCGCCGATAGTGCCGCAATCGGAGGCGTTCTGGCTGGCAGGCTGACGGCTGGTTCAATCAAACCCGAAATTAGTACTCGGAGGAAAAGTCGTAGTTTAGTGTTCGGGGCAGATTTTCCCAGGTTTACTCTCCCTTTAGCCCCTTTCACCCAAAAAGACTTGATGCTAGCATCGGACCGGACAAAAGTTGGACCGCACGACGACAAACCAATTGGACCATTTTGTCCGGCCCACCTTATTTCCGCCCGGGCACGTTTCCACTTAGTCGGGGTTGGGCCGAGGGGCTCAGGTGAAAATAAGAAATGTCTCTTGCCAAATGGGTAGTCGAACGCGAGAGATGCGAAGCACTCGAACAAGCCGTGGCAGGAAACGGCGCGGTGACAAAGAAGCAGGCGTTGGCGATCCAAGCAGAAGTGCGCGACAAGAACAAGGCAAAGGGCACTTCGCCACGGCAAGAAGGGGGTGGAGTGGTGCGAAACCGACAAGGAAAAGATCGTGAAGTACGTAAGGGCGTACGGCTTGAACGGTGCAATCAGGCAGTGGTCAGCGGACGGGAACGAGAGACCGCTGTCCAAAGGAGGCGCGAAGCGGTTTTATGACGATTCTGTCAAACTCGATGACGGGAAGACAGTGGCGGGAAAAAAGGGGCCGTCCGGCCCTGTTGTCAGAAAAGCAGCTGTTCAGGCTGCTTACTGTTGCCCGGGTGACTGGCGCTGTGACTACGTCCTTCGTCAGCAACTCAGCATGAGGAATAGTGAAGGCGTCTGCTGAACCGGAGTGCTTAGAAAGTGCAAACACTCTGTCGGTAGACTGGGCTCATACTTTTTCCTTCACTGTCAGCCAACCTCGATCCACCTCGTTTACACTCTGCATTTTTGCGTTTGCTCTACCAAAGCAATGGGCCCTCGGCACGACAACCACAACCGATCGCGATCAAGCACTTTCGCTTGTGATTACCTACCACAGGGCCATGGCTACCAATGGTTGGTGCTTGATGGGACACGGCGGGGTACGCAGTGCCGCGCAGTGTTCTAGAACACCGGTGGCGGGCTCATGCGCGACGATATCAAACTACGGAGGTGAAGCGAGTGCTGTTCAGTGGCCAGCCGCGAGATTTCACTAAGTACACAGGACCCCCCGAAAAAGTTGGACCGCGAGAGCCCAAAATAGGTGAGTTGGCGTTTTGTCCGGTCCAACTTATTTCTGTTTACGGTATCTGCTACTTGCGGATGCTGGTTCCTTTGCTCGTCTGCTGAGTGGCCGGCGACTTCTGTCTTTTGGCGCCTGCTTCTTTGGCCTCGTCTCGAAGTCTTTTCTTCGCCTTTGGGGATAACTGCCAGGGACACTTTTTCGTCAACCCAGGTGAGGCTACGCTCTGTCGCACAATTGTCGTTGTTGTACGCCATAGCATGCAACAAGTTATTCGCCCCTTTCATCACATCGAGATCTCGCCGGTTCATCACCGAACATGTCCCGCACGAGTTGCCGCTCACTGCAGAAGTCCCCTGGCGCGGAAGCAGCTGCAGCAAACTGCGCAGCAACGAAAAGCCAAAAGTTCCTCGATGTCTGAGGACAACTCGGCTCAAAAACTGTGACGCGACGGGCCCGTCGCATGAGCCCGTCGGTGAACATGTAGGAATCTCATTGGTCCATTCATGCGCGTCTTTAATTAGAAGACGAGGCATTTGGCTACCTTAAGAGAGTCATAGACTAGATGAGGCTCAAAACGTGGTTCACGCGGTCTGCAAAAAACTTTTGCAGCGCAGGCACAGACTTACCTCGTGCGCCACTGACAGCAATCCACGACAAAGCCCATTCAAACATGCGCTTGTCCCCGACAACACGCGTGAGCGCGTAGGCTGCAGCCGTCAGTCCACCGAACCGAATGCCGCTCACTTTCTCCCAGAACAAGGAACCTTGCAGAACAACGGACTTTTTACGCAGCCACTGCGTGAAAGCCGCGTTGTCGTGGACGTAGCCGGACAGCTGCTTTAGCTTTGAAGCGAAGTCGCTGTCGCTGCCCCTGTCTACCTCCGTACCGCACCCCAGCCCTGTAGAGCGGGTACGACATGTTTTTGCCGGTCTTGGCATCGGTCCAAGTGGCAGTACTGCGGTACCCGCTTTTGCTCCAGCTCAGAGGAGTGGCAGCTGTTTCCAGTCCAAGAACTGCCGTTCCGACAAGGCGGGAGAAGAGCGCGTCTCGCAGGTACAGCTCTCGCAGGCAGAGAGCTCGTGCGGTGTGCCGCGTCAGGCTTTGTATTCTTATCGGGATACCTTCGTCTGCGCATTCCTGCGCCAAATAATCTGCTGCGCGTACAGCTTGTCGTGTGCTGAGGGGACATGCACTGAGGAGACTCCGACCGAGAACGTCTGCAGGAAAGGGGACAACGGGAATCGTAGATGCTGAAGCTGCACGAGAGTGCACAGGGTCCTGCAATACGACGCGGCTGAAGCAGGAGAAGGGAATACCGGATCCCAACAATACCCACTCGTCACCGTTGTAACCGAATACAGTCCCAGAAGAAAGCTCCATCCCCAACAATTCGAGCTTGGAGAACAGATCTGCCCAATCCATGCACCCCACTCTCATCTGGATACCGTTGCACGTGACCGCGACGTGCGTAACCGGTTCGGCAGGGCTGCGACATTGGCTGGGTCCATGGTGCTGAAATCATCCTCTTTTTTCCAAAAGTGGTTGTGGTAACACTCTCTAAAAAAAACTGGCCACAGGTAACCCGCTAAAACAGGTGCACTACAGCATCTGCCTGACGACCTCACAGAAAATCGTTCTAGATCACAAGAAAACGATAAAAATCACAAGAAAAACGTTCTAAATCACAAACATCAACAAAAATCACACGGAATCACAACAGATCACATGACAGCCCATGATAATTTGTGATCCTCCCCGTCGACCCGATGACCATGGCCACCCCAATGTGTGTATGTTTAAGCTCAGGGCTTTGAGTGGGTAACGTCTGAAGCGAAGTATAGCCCACTTGTCACTTTCACCAGCGCTGGCAGCGTGTTTGGGAGATGATTAGCCTAACGATCATATACACTCACTATCAATCACTAACAGGCTAATCCTCCCCCGGCACGTACAAACAAATACACGCTCAACCCTTTGCGGACGAGAGGGGAGGCGGCAATCCGGCACCCATAGCCTTTCTAAGGAAGCTCTGGGTCAAACTCACGGTTCATGCCTGCTCCCTTGGAAAGGTTTTCGAAGGCATCCTGTCACAGACATTGCCATTTTTCGGACGTATCTTCGCCTGGAGACGCGTGTGTCCGAACTCCAGCTCGGAATCTGACACTTTTCAACGTTTCCCGTCCGCGCAAGGTAGCCAGAAACCCAGTTCTTCAGGAGTGCGTGAGTTGTCGCAGTTTCACTGCAGCAAACTCCTGAGGGGAGCACATCGGACTGGCAATCTTTATCCCGTATCTTTTTCCCGTCTAGATCCCGTGCCTCGAGTTATGACGCCTCTGGTGACAGAAGTACCCGTATACGTCGGTGACGGGCTATGCTGTGGACTTGAACACATACACACATAGGGGTAGCAGTCGTCAGCATTGCAGAATGCTTCGCGACAAGTGATTCGCGCGACTTCCCCGTGCGAGCGAGTCTCGGAACAGGACTCAAAATTGTGACCCAGGTGGCGACTGCCGACCATGACGGGTGCTTGCACCACGAGTTTGGAACGGATCGGGCCCACCCGCCCCACCCATCCTTCGGAGAGGAGTCACAGGACCCAAAAGCAGCGTGTCGGAAACTCAGCGTTCTCTTTCGTGTTTACATGTTTGTACGTGCACGGGAGGATTAGCCTGTTAGTGATTGATAGTGAGTGTATATGATCGTTAGGCTAATCTTCTCCCAAACACGCTGCCAGCGTTCTCTTTCGTGTTTACAAAGCAGTGTTACTACGATTTTATTTCCCTTCACTGTGTTTGCGACGCAGCGGTGGAAGCGTTCGAATGGTCAGAGAAAAATAGCAAGAGGTAAGTTCTTGGGATTTTGTGTAGGGCGCAAGGCGAGCGCCGGGACCCGTGGATTCACACAGGCCACCTTGCTCCAGGGAGGGGCACGGGCTGCCTAAATTTTCACGAACTGTCCAGTTTCAGACCCGCTTTGGAGAGGACGCGCCATATAACACGCAGCGACGACGGGTACTCGTTTTGCGTGGCGCCCTCCTCCGTGTGCAATCACGCGGAAGGAAACATCAGACTTCAAAAAAATGTTTCTGACCTGCGGGTCAAGAAAAAAGTCGTCGCAAACCACAGGAAAGGGAAAAAGAGGTGTGTATGGGTGGTTACCTGTTTGTGGCAGGATAATAAAACCTTCCAGAAAAAGTCTTCGTGTTTTTCCTCTCGTTTTTGTTCTTCGCTTACACCACCGTGTGTTGTTTTCTCACTCAGGACTTTTGACCTGTTGTGTTTGTGTGATTTGTCGTGTAGGGGTAGACCCGCATGACCTCACGTCCGTTCAACACGTGGTTCGGTAGTTACAGCACTTGGGATCCCTTCTGTTCTTTGTCGGGCAGCATCGTCGAGCATTTCCTTTCAAGCTGGCGCTTATGTAAAAAAACAGCGTGAAACACACCGGTGCATCTTGGGGGGTGTCGAGAAGTAGCGACACGGCAGGGGTCATGGACCCCAGTTTCACGTGATGCTGTGCGATCGTCGCATAGTGAATCGTTGCTTTGCTTGCCTTCGCGGCCATTTCCTTCTCAGCCGTCGATTTGCAGTCGATCGCGTGCAGGAGCTGCGGGATGAGGTTGGGCTTTTTGTATTGCGTGGCAACAATGCCAGAGGATTGGCCTTGATAATTTAGCGCGCCATTTGCGGACCGACTCGTCGTGGAGGCTGTTCCTGCTTCGGGACTTGCAAGGACCTACCTTCTCCCCTAGGCATGACGAAACTCAATTTCTCGGGTTAAGAGACCAACAAAAAGAGTCGAGAGAATCGATCCCTTGTTATTCCATGATTTATCATTCACGGCGACGATCATAATTATCGCATGCGAAAGTCCATGATATTTGCCCAGGTTTTAATCGTACGATAATGCGAATGAAAATGCGATAACTGGCGCCAAAATCCCGAATGCTAAATAATCAATAATGCGAATCGTTTGACCCACTTTTCTCGTTTAAGCCACACACACACAGTGACCATGGCAACGTTGAACGTTGGAAAGTTTGCAAACGTTTGCGTTTGCAAGATTCATGTCAAACGTGAATCAAACGTGAATGAGGCGCTGGCTGCGCCTGCAGTGGGGATCCGAGTGTGAGGTCGGCTTGTGAACACTCGAGCCACGAGGGGAGTATTCCTGCTCTTGGACGCCGTTCGCTTGATATTCCGGATTTTTCTGAAGAATGCGGCATCTCTCTCTCTTTGGTCTTGGTTTGCCAGAAAAGCTGGTCCGCTGCTAAGTAACGGGGACCTTACCAGCAGTGCCACCCGGGGGCGGTCGTGGTTTGCGGCACGGTGCAAGGCCCGTGCGCAACAAGGGACTTTCGGATTCGAAGAAATGATGCTACAAGCCTCAAATTCGAAGAAACCGGTTTCGAAGAAATGCTGCTTGCAGGCCATGTCCACCATTTCTCCATGTATGCTGAAAGACAGTAGATTTTTGCTGCAAGGCCGTGCACTGTGGTAGGTCTTTTCGTCCACAAAGCCAAATATTGACTGGTGATAACACCCGGACGATTCGCTGCTATCATATTTTTGGGTAAAGTCCCTTGTATGGACACCTGACTTTGAAAAAGTCCCGTGTATGGACAGCAAACTTTCAAAGTTCCCTTGTATGCACACCTGGTTTTGAAAAGGTCCCTTGTATGGACACCTGATTTTGGAAAAGTCCCTGGTGAAACCTGCTCCAAAAATTGGGTCCAAAATTTGGGTCCCATATAAACATAGTTTTCACTACCCGTGAGAGATCTGGGTGCAGTTTGGCCTCGTTTTTTTACACGGTGCAAGAATAGCTGCGAGAGGGCACACACCCCGTCATCGAGGAACAATTCGTCGTGGGCTCCGACGGTGAAGCCGTCGAGGAGGGCTTCCAACGGGGCGTCGGTCGGGTCAAGGTCCTGCGACGGCGGCGTTCCGACCGGCGACACGGAGTTCGAGAGCCGCTGCTGCTGCTGCAGCTGCTGCTGCTGCTGCTGCGCGTCGTGCTGCGTCTTGTTCTTGGTCGCGATCGTCGGGTGCACGAACCGAGGCCGGGGCGCTCCCTGCGTGGGTGTGTGGATGTGGTTGAAGTGCAAGTTCGCGTAGAGATCCGGGGTATTAAAGTCTCCGGGTGACCCCATTGTCGTAAAGGTTCCTTAAAGGTATCGTAAATCATACATGCAACCCCCGACAAATTTGTCGGGGGAAATCGGGGGAAATCGGGGAAAATCGTAAATACTAGTGAGCGAACTCCTCAGATCGAGATAATTCTGCGATCGGTTTCCAAATCTAACTCTGGAAGGTTCGGTTTCGGGTTCGGTTTTAGGTTCGCCAAAAGCCGAGTCAAGGCGCTCAAGCAAGTTGCTAGGTCGGGTAGATCCACTACGACCTGGGGTGTGTATGTGGTTGTCAAGAGTGTAGCGTTCACTCAGAGATCCGGGGTTTTAAAGTCTCCGGATGGCCATTGTCGGGCAGGTTCCTTCAAGGTATACTAGCGTGCGTATCGTGGCTGCAGTAGTGGTACAGTACGTGTGCTTGTGATTCGACCTGTACGCGTTCAAGCTGGATTCCTTACGTTTTCTGAGCGAACTCCTCAGATCGGGATAATTCTGGAAGGTTCGGTTTTCGGGTTCTTTTTTAGAACCGCCAAAGAGCGAGTCTGGCGGGCGGCAAACCCCACCGGTGGCCCCCTTTTTTTGCGATAACCAGTAACTACCTACCCAATTGGGAATTCCCAGTTCATCCACCACTCAGATACTGCGCTGGTAAATCATTCGTACGAGTAGGATGCAGACACGGAATAAGACACTAACCTGGGCTGCTTCTGAGCCTCGACTCTCTGTAGGCGCAAGTCATCAGCTTGCACTGATTACGTCCCTGCCATTTGTACACACCGCCCGTCGTTGCTACCGATTGGCTGTGGGATAGAGCTTGGGAGAGGGAAGCTCGTTCTTGGCAACAAGTTCAGCGCCCGAATCCAAGCAATGTTTCTCAGCTAGAGGAAGCAAAAGTCGTAACAAGGTTGCTGTAGGTGAACCTGCAGCAGGATCATTACCAAAGATTTCAATTCTGAATGGAATGAGGAAACGACTTTCAAACAGATTGGAAACCGAGGATTCTCAGCCCCCGCGACAGCCCCAAACTTCTGCCAGCCAGCCACCGTGCCCGGCGATGCTCAGCCCCTGACCGCCAGCCACAGCGGCCTGACCCACACCTCCACCGGACCACGACTTTTTTCATCGAAGGTCGTTTTTTGCACTTTTTACTTTTTTATTTCTTGAGCAGGTACCAGGGAAAGCCTGCTACACGGGAGCCAAGCTTCACGTGTTCGGCGGTACTGCAGAGCCACGGGCCTACGGGTCAAGTGGCTACCGAGTTCCCAAACTAAAGCATCAAGGCTTGGCGCACCTTGGGGCTTGGCGCTTGCGCTGAACACAAGCTCGTCGAGACGGTCAGCCACAGGGCAGAGCGGACGGGGTTGTGGCACTGTGCTGCCTCCGACTCAAGCTTTGCAAACTGTGGTTGACCGTCACGTTCCTGGACCGGGAGCGGCCTTTTTCTTTTTCTTTTTCTTCTTCTATTTTTTGAGCCGCCCAGATTTCGAAAGGGAAGCTAATGCCCTGAACTACCTCCTTAGAGAGATTACTGGTGTTACACCTAAAAAGGAACGTTTGCAGGGGTTCAACCTGACGCGCCGAAGGCGCTCAAGCAAGCTTGCAAGGTGTGTGTGTGTGGCATAGGTTAGTGTTAAGGCAGAATCCTGCCTCTCATGTACGTTTGATGCTTGCTGCTGATCATGCTTTCGAAGGAATGCAGCGTGTGTTCTTCCCTTTCGCTGTCGACAACTTCTTCCTTTTGCCGTCAGTAGTTTGAAGCCCGGGCAGTAATGTCTGCATTTTCTTAGAATGGAAGTTCGCTTGAAACTCCGGGGTTTTAAAGTCTCCGGGTGACCTTCGTCGTTAAGGGAAGATATCCTTTGTGCTCTGAGTGTCGTAAGAGTGGTGGTTACACGAGGTTAGAGGATCGGTGGGTACCGGTCATTGGTGGTTTCGGCCATTGTCCACATACCTTACTTACGGTAGGTTATTGAAAACACGTTGAACAACACGCATACCTTGGCGGCTTTCAAAGCGACAGCTACGCTGCGCCAAAATTCCATCTTCGTCGGTTCCGCAAAGACAGCGGCTGCAATGAGGCACCGCAGCGCGATGTCGTCAGGCTGAAAGGGTTGTTGAAGGATGTTTAGACAGAACACTGCCTCTCATGCAAGTTTGATAATATCATCGCGTCAGGGGGCAGGGCGGGGTGCTGTGATGGCAAGCATCTTTCACCTGTTATGCCACAACCTGTTACGACATGTGTAACCCTGACCCTGGGCCTGAGAGGGGTCGTTGTTATTGGTGCTGGTTTTGAGGGAAAAGGGAAAATTCTTTTTGCGGTGGCCTCCGCTGTTCTGGTAGTCCGTGCTACCTCCATTATTTTACACTCGTTCTCTTCTCTACTCACCACTGTACGTTCTCTTACTCTTTTACTCTCTTTGGCTAGCCAAAAAAGACTCCTGCGACCGACACCACGAACTCATTCGCAGGCCCCACGTGCATACGTGTTGAGCTGGGCCTGAGGGGGGGAGTCTTAGTTCAATGTGCAGGCAGGACACCTGCCTCTCATGCAGGTTTGATCAAGCCTTCTCCGAAGAAAGTAAAAGGGAAAAACTCGACGTAGCTGCTTCGACTCCGAATGGAAGGGAGGCAATATATAGAGTAAGGGTAATCTGATTTGTTCTTCGCTTACACCACCGTGTGTTGTTTTCTCACTCAGGACTTTGACCTGTTGTGTTCGTGAGATTTGTCGTGTAGGGGTAGACCCGCATGACCGCACGTCCGTTGAACACGTGGGTTGGTAGTTCCAGCACTTGGGATCTCTTCTGTTCTTTGTCGGGCAGCATCGTCGAGCATTTCCTTTCAAGGTGGCGCTTTTCGTTGACCGCACTACCCTGAGCCCAAATCCTGGACGTGGTTTCAGGTGGCAAATTTGGCAAATTATCATGATCAGAAGGTCCTACTTGGGGCGGTTCAGTTTCCCCACACATTGCATGTGGCTAAAAAAAAAGGGGGGGGGTGGTTTGCAAGGACGTGCTTGAAACGGTTCTGTACTCAGCACCGCACTGGTCCTTTCTGTATGCGCGTGCCGGTTCGATAAGCCAGACACATAAAGCGGTCTATCACCAGCGCGGAATCTGAGTTTCTGCATACAGGACAGCCGTGCGAGTCTGGTAGGATGAGTAAGCAATGCACACCTCGTCCTCAGAGAGGGAACGGATGGTGTCTTTGACATGTTCGGGCACGAGCTGCAGATGGCCAACGATCTCGTCCGCTTGCGTCTTGATCTGCAGGTGTGTTGCATTATATAAAGGTTCGATTTCGGGCTCGGTTCTGGTTTCGGTTTCCAAATCTAATTCTGGAAGACTCGGTTTCGAACTCCAATTCCGGGAGGCTCGTGGGGGGGGGATTGCAAGAACGTGCTTGAAATGGATATGTGCTCAACACCCGCACTGGTCCCGTCTGCGCCGTGTTTCGGTCCTTTAAGCCACGGACACATAAGGCGGACCATCATCAGCGTGGAACCTGAGTGTCTGCAGACAGGACTGCGGTGTGAGTCGGGAGGCTCGTGGGGGGGGAGGACATACCGGCTTGGTGACAAGCTCGCCGAACGCGTTTCGGTACGGGGGCTGGACGGATGCGTAGGTAGAAGCGCTGTCGGGGTTCTCGGGATAGTCGTTGGTGGCGGCTGAGGATGACGTGGCCTTCGGCTTCTCGCTGGACAGGTTGGACGCGCCGTCTACAAAGCCGTTCATGAGACACGCCATCAGGTACGCCGCATGAGGCCGCACGAGGAACGCAGTAGTCCTGTGTTTAGAGTTAAAGTTTCGCTTGTCAGCGCTTGCCTAGGAATTGGCTTGTGGAGGTGATTTCGCCTTGCTTTTTTTTTTTTTTTTGCATTCTGCAGCCAGGGTATTAGCGTGACCCTCAAAATCGTGTACAACCTGTAAATAATGTGAGGGATAGCCATTTTCTGGTGGGGAAGTTATGTTGGGCACTTTTTGTCTCGAAGAAATGTAAAACCAGGGGTTCGGCCAGAAGCTCTTCAGAAAAAGCGCAGTTTGCGACCCCTACACGACAAATCACACAAACACAACAGGTCAAAAGTCCTGAGTGAGAAAACAACACACGGTGGTGTAAGCGAAGAACAAAAAGGGATGAAGTGGAGCAGGGAGACTGGTGGTGTAAGCGAAGAACAAATCAGATTGTGTTTGTATTGTATTTGCCCCTTACCTCTATATTCCCCCCCTTCCATTCGGAGTCGAAGCAGCGACGTCGAGTATTTTGCAATCCGAGGCACTCAGGACCCAGCATTGTCGTGAAGATACGTCGGGTCGCGCTGTGTTGAGCCCATTCCTGAGGACGCAAAAAGCCGTTAGCGGTCCAAATTTGGAAAATGTGCCGGAAACCAAGCTAACGCCCTGGGCGTCACCAGAAATCCAAAACCCGAAACCTACCACTCCGGTGCCCATAAAACGCTCCGAAAGGGCGGGAGAAGTGGTCGGACGCTCGTTTAGGCTGAAATAATGGCTGCAGACATAGGGTTAGCGTCAGTTTCAATTGTGAGGCAAATCCTCACATTTGAAAAAAAAAAAAAAAAAAAAAAACAGAAAAAAAAAAGGAGCCCAGCACGAGCTGCTGTTGTTGACAAAAAAAAATCTGGGGAGGAAACTGGTGTCACATCCTCTAGTCCACCTTGGAAAACGGAAAAACCTTTTTTTTTTTTTTTTTTTCATCAGCGCCCCATGGTTTTATCGGGGGTAGGTGTACTGTTCCTACATTACTCGCGGTCGGCCGAGCCGTCGGAGCTACCGGTTTCTTCGGGGAGCTCATCCCCCGACGCCTGGAAGTTCGTCAGCAAGGAATCGATCCTACGACCTCTGGGATAGTACGCAGGCGTCTTGCCACTGGACCAGGTGCCCGGCGCCGAACCCAAAAGAAATATGCATTTTTTTCGGGAACCCTGGGGCCAGCCCCGAGGTGTATGGGTCAAACTGGATTCAACTGCTGGTGGGGCCTAGCTAAAGTCTCATCATCAGGGGGGGACAGTCATAAACACGTCACCAAGAAACATACCCCAAAAAAAATTGCCGCTGCCAAGAAACTACCCCCCCCCCTCACAAGTGTATTCAAAAAAAATTTGCCGCTGCGCGGGGCCTGAGTCATCAATAATAAGCCAAAAACCGTTCTTATACAAGACGGGGAGGACGCGATCTGAACACGGGGGTCCTCGGTGAACCGCCCCTGGCGCAGTCGGTCGGGAATCCAACCCACTGCACCGGGATGGGCACGGTGCAACAGCGAACAGGCTTTTCTTCCGAGATCCGCATGGCCTCACGTCCGTTCAACACGTGGTTCGGTAGTTACAGCACTTGGGATCCCTTCTGTTCTTTGTCGGGCAGCATCTTCGAGCATTTCCTTTCAAGCTGGCGCTTATGTAACAGTGGCCACCTCTGCCGGGGGCCTGAGTGGTGCAGTGCCATTTTTCGAGACTGGAGGTCCTATGAACATGCAATGTGAATAGCCTCTATTCGAGCCAACCCGGCTTTTGCCTATGAAAAAGTGTATTGTTTTTGGACTAGATAATAGTGCGGGGCAAGATTTTTTTTTTCCCCTGGCAAAACACACAGGGGTGGCAGAGTGAGCGGGTGCCGGCCTTCAGGCCGGTCGGCCCGGGTTCGAACCCCGCCCCTCACACTTTTCCGGTCGAAGATGGTTTTCGAGGTTTGTTGGGTTTCGGGGTCTAATGCGCCCGAAATTTGCGTTTTTGGCGGAGTTTCTCAGTATCTCGCTGTATTAGGGTCACCCCGGGAAACGGAGTCGGGGGGGGGTTTGCGGGGTCCGGGGGTCTCCTCGGGTATTGGCGCCGAACTTGCCATCACAGGCCAAACTTGCTACACGCCGAACTCAGCACCAGAACCCGATCTTTGCTTCAGAACTTAGCTTCGCCCGAACTCAGTTGCGCCCGAACTTTGCTTCACCAGAACTTAGCTTCGCCCAAACTTTGCATCATCTCACCAGAACTGAGCAGCGTGCTGAGCAGTGAGCTTCGTGCGAACTTTGCTTCGCCCGAACTCAGCTGCGCCGCGAACTTAGCAAAACTTTGCTTCGCCCGAACTCTGCTTCGCCCGAACTCAGCTGCGCCCGAACTTTGCTTCACCAGGACTTAGCTTCGCCCGAACTTTAACTGCCGCCTCCAGTCTCGCCCCGCGCCGGCCTTCAGCCGAGCGCACGTACTTTTTCTTCTTCTTTTTCCCCGCCGGCTTTTCCAAATTTGGACTGGAGTATCAATGCACAGTATGCACATCGCATCTGTGGTAGTAACAGGGCATGTGCGTGGATGGGTCTTTCTTGCCTGTCGCCGACTATTCGACGTGTTTAGCACGCGCTCTCATTCCATACTGGGTCCAGTCATTTACGAGGTTCTTGCGACCGACACCGAGATCACGTTCGACAGTTCGCTTGAGGATCCGGGTTTTAAAGCCTCCGGGTGACCGTCGCCGAAAAAGTTTGTTCAAATATATCGGATACTGGATGCACATTGTATATTTGGTAGTAACAGTGCGTGAGCGTGGATGAGTGTTCCTTGCCTGTTGCCGACGATTCGTCTTGTTTAGCACGCGCTCTCATCGTGCATTAGCCAAGTGGCCCACTCCGTTGTACTTTCCTCACAGAAAATACTCGAGGGGCTGTCTTGTGCTTACTTTGAAGGAGGGGCTAGAGGGGGAGAAACGATACGACTGGGTCTTGTTTGTTGAACCGCCGCCAAACCCAGATATACCCGTGTTTCGTGTGGGCTGCAGCACATTTACCTCCTTTAAGACGGGATGCTGTTGCGATAGTGGGAAGTCATCGGCATGCCGATGAGTATCACACTACACAACATTGGAGTAAAAAGGTGAAGCCAGAAAGCTGCTAATCTTGCTGCTGACCACATGAAGTGGTGCAAGCAAGCTACTTTGTTTCTCTGGACGGATGGGAGCGGCAAACCTGTCGTTCGGATTATTATTAGTCTTCAAAGAAACAAGTTCATTTTCAGGGGGTTGCAGCGGTTGGGTGAGGTAACTCACCCAAAAAAACCAAAAAATACTCGACGTAGCTGCTTCGACTCCGAATGGAAGGGGGAAATATAGAGGTAAGGGGCAAATACAATACAAACACAATCTGATTTGTTCTTCGCTTACACCACCGTGTGTTGTTTTCTCACTCAGGACTTTTGACCTGTTGTGTTTGTGTTATTTGTCGTGTAGGGGAAGACCCGCATGACCTCACGTCCGTTCAACACGTGGTTCGGTAGTTACAGCACTTTGGATCCCTTCTGTTCTTTGTCGGGCAGCATCGTCGAGCATTTCCTTTCAAGCTGGCGCTTATGTAAAAAAAAAAAAAGAAAAATCGAAAATCGGGTGGGAGGTTGGGTTGATTTACACTACCTCGGATTGGGCTGGGCAGCAGTTTGGTGTCTGTAATCTTGGGTTGGGCAGAGGTTGTGGGTGTCTGAACCGAATTGTTTCTCCTATTCTGGCTGTGCTACAGAAGAAGGGTGAGACCTTTCATCAGACAATCATCAGTAGGCTAGGTGTCTTCTTGAGGAGAACACTGGCTGCAGAAGGTCCTGCCTTAGCCAGGACATCAGATTCTGGGGTACCATGTACCATATCTCCCAGGGGGCGGTGCCCCCTGGACCCCCATAAACTATCTACAAGATTTTGAATTTTCGCCAGAGGCCTGTAACCAGGCATCAGTTTCCTGTTACAGGTTCCGAACAAGACAGAATCTGAAGTGTCTCCCGGGGGGCGGTGCCCCCCCCTGCATTCAGACTCACCAGAGAAAATGGGCTTGGTGTCTAGTCTGAAGGAGAAATTGGGCTGCATAAGGTCCGTTCATTTTCCTACAAAAAAAAACGGGGAAAAAAAAAAAAAAAAAAACGGCACACCGCAGCGGTCGGGCCAACGACCGAAGTGTGACTGCGCTGCAGCTGCTGCCCAGGGCCAGGTCGAGAATGGTGACGGTGCCAGTGGGGGTGGCGATGACCGGGAACGGGCCGGTGATCCAGCCCACGCTGGTCGCCTTCAGGGACCTCGACTTCTGGTCGGGCCCCTTGGAGAACGACATCCGGTGCTTCTCGCCGATGTCCCAGACGCCGAACTCTTGGTCTTCAAAGAGAACCAACGCCAGGCACACGTTCCGCCGCTTCTGTCCCTCGGCCGCCGACACGTCCGGGGCCACCTCGATGTACTTCGTCGGGCAGATGCTGAGCTGCTTGATGACGGACTTCTGGTGGTTCTCGATGTACGAGAACTTCGCGGTCTTCAGGTTCACGAGGAACATCATCCCCGCCGCGTCTCCTGTCAGGAGAAGCTCGCCGAACCTGTTTTGGGTGGTTCGCTGTGAGTTACACGGGTCGTGCTGCTTAGAATCGGCTGGCCTCAACTCCAAGCACGTTACATGGTTCGTGATGCTTTGTGTTGCCTAGCCTGGACTCTGCACTTTGCTCGGAGCATCTTGACTGTGCTTTTTGCATGTGTCGTACAGCTTGGTGTTGTCTGGCCTTGACTGTGCTCTTTGCATATGTCGTGCAGCTTGGTATCGTCGGGCCTCAACTCTGCACGTTACATGGGTCATGTTGCTATGTATTGCCTAGCCTGGCCTCTGCACTTTGCTCGGAGCATGTGGACTGTGGTCTTTGCATGTGTCGTACAGCTTGGTGTTGTCTGGCCTTGACACTGCTTTTTGCATGTGTCGCACAGCTTGGGTTGTTTGGCCTCAACTCCGCACGCTACATGGGTGATGTTGCTATGTATTGCCTAGCCTGGACTCTGCACTTTGCTCAGAGCATCTTGACTGTGGCCTTTGCATGTGTCTTTCAGCTTGGTGTTGTCTGGCCTTGACACTGCTGTTTGCATGTGTCGCGCAGCTTGGGTTGTCTGGCCTCAACTCCGCACGTTACATGGGTCATGTTGCTATGTATTGCCTAGCCTGGACTCTGCAGTTTGCTCAGGGCATCTTGACTGTGGCCTTAGCATGCGTCTTACAGCTTGGTGTTGTCTGGCCTTGACACTGCTTTTTGCATGTGTCGTACAGCTTGGGTTTTCTGGCCCCAACTCCGCACGTTACATGGGTGATGTTGCTATGTATTGCGTGGCCTGGACTCTGCACCTTGGTCGGAGCATTTTGTTTGGTATTGTCTGGCCTTGACTCTGCTATTTGCACGTGTCGTACAGCTTGGTATCGTCTGGTCTCAACTCCGCATGTTACATGGGTCGTGTTGCTTTGTATTGCCT